>JAVJIF010002861.1:0-286643 GCA_038442645.1 Agave tequilana
CTGATGGCAATCTAACTATTAACCACTAACCATCTAACCACTTACTTGATAATCCACATGAATCTAATAGCCTCTACAAGGCCTTGCTCTGCAAGAGCATTGATGCTCATGATGATGGGTTCTAACATTCTAACATTTCTAACACCTAACCCACTAACTTGTTAACTTGCAATGTCTTCTTTATTTCATGGCCATCTCTAACCGGTTTTTGATGATTTGATTGCCTAAATACCGCAATAAACTAAAGAACTAAAATACGGTATTTGGACGCTTTTAAACAGTTTAGACATTTGCATTTGGGCACGTGTCAATTCAATTCTAATATACTGTATGTTGTTCTGTTGTTGTGATCTGAATTGAGGTGTACATATGGCATTGCATATAGCATGGGACAAAAACATGGGTGATTTATCGCTTTGTGTTATATTCTTATCTATATTGTACACTTGCACGAATTGAACTTAAGGGCAAAACCCATACAAGATAAGGTGAGGATTTCATCACCCTTCCCTAGCCCAAAAATCACCTCCCCACTCACACAACCCAAGCCCTAATAAAAATTGATAGACGTTGTCTTCTAGGGACATCTCAGACTCATTAAGAGACTGACCGAGGGTGGAACTTGTTTTGAATCTTACTCTTGTGAAATCGGTGTCTAAGGTTGGGGATTAAGAGGTTACGCCTCGAAGATACCATGGTTTGGCGTAATTAAGGCATGTTGCTTACGCACGGATACCTCCCACCGTATTTTGCCCCTACCTAGCCTATTAGCTTGTGGCCGGATTCAAGCAACAACCTACCTCGGGTAATCGACCAGTTAGGAGTCGTCTAGGTCTAGGTCAGCCTTAATATAGGCTTAGTTTTGATTTTCTTTCTTTTTGTTTGTTGTTTGATTTTTCTTTTTTGTTTGTGATTGTTTGTGAAATGGAATTAAATAATAACAATTCTTTCAATCCGAATATGAATCCATATTTCACACCGACCCCATTTATTTCAGATAATTTCAATCCGATTTTTCACAATATGAACCAACCAAATACACCGGGTTGGACTTATCTGAATCAATACAACCCATACCCACAATCTTATGACTATAATTTCTAAAATAATTTCAACTCTTCACAGAGTCAGAGGGGATTCACCTCCCCTAAGTTAAATTTTCAACCTCCTTGTCCACCGTATCCACAATTTTCACAATTTTCATTTCCCAATTTTGCAGAAAATCTAAGTTCGAAAAATATATAGAGGCCATGCAAGCCATGCTTGAGTCCTAACAAAAGAAGTTCAATTCACCAATTCCATAATATTTTCATGATTCGTCCTCAGTTTCACCTATTTAAAATGACCAACCATCTACCCTGAAAACGAGTGTGAAATGCTTTAGTGAGTCTGAGCTTCAATCTCAAAATATGTTGGACTCACAATCTTCACTATCTTTTCAAAACTAAGATTCTTATACTCCCTTTCTAGACCATTCACTTTAAGAAAAATCAAGTCTAGAAAAGAGTATAGATATCTTGTAGGAGTCCGCGTTACAATTTCAAGAATCTTCTTCTCAGTCTATTGATAGGTTGGAAACACAAATAAGTCAATTGGTCAACATTTATAAGAATGAAGAAACTCTCTTCTCAACCTTTGACTAATCCAAATATCTCTAACTCTATCAATTTGACCTATGACTCTTGTTATTTTGGAAACCAAGATTCCTACACTCCTATTCTAGAGCATCCATTTGAAGAAACATCATATCTAGAAAAGAATATAGAAATCTTGCAGGAGTCCGCACTACAATTTCAAAAATCTTCTACCCAGTCGATCAATAGGTTGGAAACACAATTGAGTCAATTGGTTAGCATTTATAAAAATGAGGAAACTCTATCTTATCAACCTCTGACCAATTCAGCTATCCCTAACTCTATTGATCTGACCCAGGACTCTTGTCATTTTGGACACCAAGATTCAATTTCAGCACACCCATATGAACTTGTCCAAACTTCAAATATTAAAAATCCCATTGACATTTTGGTAAGTTATCATTTTCCTGAAATTGAACTTGAGCATGAATATGATCCTGAACTTTAACTTGGTACTTTAATTTCACTTCCTGATTCAATATTGACTGAGGTATTTTTACCTGAATTCATACCTTTTTTCGAGTCAGTATTGGATCCAATGCCAGTCCATTGTGAAATTAAATCACCAATCTTTTATGATCATCATATTGAACTTGACCAATTTCATACTTCTGAAAGTCCCATTGATAAATTGACAAGTTCTCATTTTTATGAACTCAATGAGGAATGTGACTTCAATTCTTAAATTTGTGATCCAGTTCAAATCCTGAATCAATATTGACTCCTGTTTTGTTACCCAACTTGAGTAATATTTTGGAGTCAGTTTTAGTTCCTACGCCTGTCATTCTTGAACTGAAATCACCAACCTTAGGAAATTACATTCCATCATGGGGAAATGAATGTGGATTTGAGTTTCAACTTTTTGATTTGGACCCACTTCCTGAACCAATCTCGACTCCTGAACCTTTACTTGACTTAAGTCTTTTTCCTGAGTCGGTATTAGTTACTGTACTTCCTGAGTCCAAATCAATCATTCCAGACAAGGGTCTTGATAAATTTGGCTCTGAAATTATTTTGAAATTTTGAAAATTAGATAGGATAAATTTTTAATAAAAATTATTCATATATACATCATTCTAGTGGGTTGTCTTTTAGAGGTCTCTGGTAGGTTCCTCCGAATTCCACGTATATTGGATTGGGCTGCATTTTGTGGACCAATCAGACCACCACCTTGAGGTGATTTTTCCTTCCCTCTCTATTTGTTTCATGCATACATACATCACGATGCATTAAAGACAATGCATGAGATAAGTGTGGGGGAGGGTTTACTAACATAGAGTTTTTAGATTTTCTTTCTTTTACACTTCTTTTAGGATACTTTTAGAAATATTCTCTTTTGTATAGGAATTTTCTCTTTCTTTCAAAACTTTTTGAAGTAAGAGACAAAGTTTTGATCTATTTTTAAGAAAATTAAGATGATCTTAGAAATTAGAAAGCCTTAATTATGACATCTAAACCTAGTCGAAATAATGGACCTTGTTTAAAATTATAGGCTAAGTAAGATAGATTGGAGAGATAATTTTATCTTGAATTTTTTGCCTTAGATGATAGTATGCACTTCACACTAACACAATTTTTGAGATGGATACAAAGACATAAAATGCCATAAAGCAAAAATAAAGAATATATATATATGGTGTAAATGAAAAAAATTACTTATTAAGCTAGATAATTATGCCTCAAGAAGCATGATTATTCACGCCTAACAGTGGTCAAAAGAAATAAATAATGCCCCTTAATTTTGTGGCCTTGTTTACTCGAGTCCTTAAACCCGAGGGATGTTTTCTCATCTGGTGCCCTAAAATCGTCTGGTCTGGGAGTCATCGGTTAAAGGCTCACTACCCGGGTAAATTAGAAAGCCTAAGAAAACTAAAGGAAGAAAAAAGAAGAAATACATATATAAAAATAAATGGCTTGATGGTTAGAGTTGAAATCTCAGAAATTTTCAGTATCACAAAGTGCATATTATCTAGGTTTTATGAAAGATAAAATATTCAATTCAATTTTGAATTCTTACCTTAATTGAAGACAAGATCTTGCATAGAGATTAAGTTTAAGAGAGAATAATTTTTGGTGGACTTATGATCTTAGAACGCTTATATTTTTGCAAAAATATTTCGTAAACTTGTCTCTCTTTCAAAATGCGTTTTCAAAATACTAACATTTGTCTTCTTTCTTTATGGATTTTGTGGGTGCAATCCGCTGAAAACCCTCAGGAGACAACACTCCTCCTCTAGGGGTAACCTAGAGGTTTAATGGCTTGTTGCACACGCTCAGTGCAATCGCGGTACCTGCGAAAGTGGTGTAATAACATTTATAGTATAGTTTTTCTTTTTCTTGTTTTGCTCGGGACGAGCAAAAGATAAGTGTGGGAGTGTGATTAGTCTACAATTCTGCATTATTATATCGCATTTTCCTACCGATTTATGAATAAAATGTCGGTCTAAATCGTATTTTGGTCCCTCTTGCAGATAAATCAGGAGTTTAAGGGTAAAGGAGTAATAAGAGCTTAATTAACCCCATTTTCGGGTAATTAATTTCAGATTTCTTGGAGACCAAGTAAGGGAACATCTAGAAGATGCATTGAACCTAGACCTTTGCTCACGTCAGACGAATATTCGGGCAAAAATACCAGAATTGAGATATACCAGGAAAGTCCTAAAAGCAATGGGGACTTGCTCGCCAAAACCAGGTACTTATGTTCCTTGTATTACCGCGGATCCACGACAATAGTCGCGGGTCCGCGGCAATTGAGTGGAGCCACGCATCGATTTTCGACGCGTGGCCCCGTCTCATCTTCTAGAAGTCCCTTATGCCTATAAAAACCCCTACAAAGGCCCTAAACGTGAGCAGTTTTGATTTTAGGTTAGGATTTCTATCTTTATTGTAGTATAGGGTAAGGTTCTTCATTTCTTGTATTTTTATTCTTATTTCGTTTTTAGATCTTGTAGTAGGGCTGAGAGATTCAGAGAGAGATAGAGAGGGATTGATGTAATAGATGGTGACAATCTATGTAAAGGTGCTTCCTTTCTTCTCCATTGTAATCTTCTCATTTCCAAGATTGATGGCTTTCTGTTTTGAACTGGTGGAACTGAGCATGAATCTTGGAAATATTGTGGACAAGGTGGATAAGGAGGACAAGGCGGTTGAAAATTGGACTCAGGGGAGGTGAATCCCCATTGACTCTGCGAAGAGTTAAAATTATTTTGGAAATTATGGTTATAAGATTGGGGGCATGGGTTATATTGATTTGGATAACACCAATCCGGCACACTAGGTTGGTTAAAGTTATGATATGTCGGTTTGGTAATATCCGAAAAAGAGGTCGGTGTGTAATATGGATTACCATTAAAATTGAAAAAATTGTTGTTATAAGCCATATCACACAATAAAATACAAACAAAGAAAAAACAAACAAATAAGCAAACAAATAAAAAGAAAAAAAATCTAACGTATGTTAGGGTAAACCTTAGACCTAGACGACTCCTAACTGGTTAGACTGTCCACTGGGGGTATATTGCCGAATCTAACCACAAGTTAATCGGCCAGGTAGGGGCAAGATTGGTGGGAGGTATCCACGCAGAAGCGACGGGCCTAATTAAGCCAAACCACTAGCCTTCGGGGTTTCACCCCTCAATCCCCAACCTTAGTCACCGATTTGGCAAGAGTCAAATTCAAATCAGCTTCCCCTTAGGTCAGTCTCCTATTTGAGTCCGAGATGTCCCTAGGGCCAACGTCTACTCATTTTTAGTTAGGCTTGGGTTAGTGAGTAAGGATATTTTTTGTGGGCTAAGGGAGGGTAATGACTTCCCCACCTTATCTTGTTTATAGGACAAGTCCTTAAATCAATTTAGTGCAGTGTACAAGTATATAGAAAAAAGTAACACTCAAGCAATATTTCATATAAGAATGAACCTTATACTAAATGCTATGCACACATACCTTGGCTCCAGCACTCTTCAACGGTAAATAGAAAATGTAATGAAATAGACACGTGCCTAAATGCAAAGTCTAAATCATTTTTAGCATTTACAATCAACTTTTTACTGTTGTGTTAGAAATATATATACAGTGAGTCAAATAATGAAATAGATGCTGCAGATATTAAACTATGCAATTCAGCCAACCTGTAGAAAATACAGGTTAGTAGTTCACTTAGATTGCCACAAGAAGGTAGCAAATCTCAGGGGTCTGGGCTCTGCTTTCTTGAGCAGAGTCTAGGGCCACTTATATGTCCACTGTAGCAAAAATTCCTTGTTGTTAAATCTGTGCACCAAAAACAAAGAAGAAAGTTAACCAAAAATGTAAACTAAAAAGAGAATTACTTACTGTCCCTCCCCTACAACGGCGCCAAATTTGATTGAGATTTAACCTGCACAAAAATATAAAATTTTAGAACTTTAAAATAGAGATGTGCAAGTGCTCAATTCTACCGTGATAGCAAGTGGTTATGCGGGTCATGATCCACAAGGAAAGACTAGCGATGGAAACTTTTTTTAGTAAGTTTTCTTTTAAGATACAAAGGATGGTTAAAATTCTTCTTTTAGTTCTTGTAAAGAAAAAAGAAAAATAGAGTTAAAGTCAAGTTAGGGAGAAAGTGGTAAAATGAGAAGGTGGAGAAAATAGAATTGGTATGTACAAAGAAATTGGAAAATAGTGAAAGAGATTTAGAAGACTTTGATGTTGGTAATTTACACTAAAAGTTAAAAGAAAGAAATTAAGAATAATTACTTACCTCCTTTGACCAAAAGCTTACCTTGAATCTGTGGCGACGATGTTACCTTGAAGTGAGGCGATCAGCGTATAGCCCATAAGAGTTGATTCCGTCTCTTCCACATTATATCATCAAGACGGTGCAAGTATGAAGTGATACAGAATGAGACTAAAAATCCATCGTCATGAGCTATCGGTGGCACTCACAAAGGCAAGGCTCTTTTGATGCTATTAGACTCACTTGAATAGCAATTGGCACCAAAAGAAGAAAAGTAGAAAGGAAGAATAAGAACACAAAAAATAAAGAAGAACTTACAAATGCAACTATAGATTCAATCTTGTAACAATAAGAGAAAAGATGACAACTTACATCGGTATCACTTTCAGTACAAGCTTCACACTCGTTCTCCTATGAAATTCTGATCTCTTCTGAATTACATGAATAAAATTACGTATAAAGAAAAATAAAAACCTACACTAAAGAAGGAAAAACTGGCCTAAAGTCTATCTCTGCATGGTCCTCCCCTGTACGCTCTGAAAATCCCAGTATTTATAGGCAAAACCTAACGTAGGAGAGTGTATAAAGATAGGGGGAGCAAACGCTCCCCCTAACTCCCTAACAAAGCCGCGAAAATGTGGATTTGGCCGTGTTTTTGCTACCAGGGTGTGGCCAGGTGGCCACACCCTGTTGGTGGCACTCCCTGGCTTCGTGATTTGCTTTTATCTTCAGGTGGATTTGCAGTTTAAGTCAGGGATTTTGACGAAATGGCCTTTGATCTTTGGCTTCAACCGATTGATTTGTAGGGATTTGTTCTAACTAGTTTTCATCCGATCTGAACTGACCTGATCTACCCTGATTTACTAACTTCGAATTAACTCTGATTTAAATCAGAATTTGATGGGCTTTTGGACTCATTTCTCTTCCCTCTCCTTTAAGAATGGGCCTGCAAATAATTTAAACAATAATTAGGGAAATGCAGAGTTTATTTTATAATAAGTATGAGAATATGATAATGAATGTGCAATATTAGCGACCGATCACAAATCATTTTCAAAGATTTATTTTCATTTGAAACCAAATTCAATTATTTTGAAATTAAAGCAATTTTATTTTTCAAAGAATTGTTCTCTTTTAAAATAATATCAAGTTTTGAAGACAAAACCTCATTTGGCTTCAAAACATTATCACAATCATTTTATTCTTTAGGATTTTGTTTTCATTAAGGGCAAGATTAAGTTAGAATTTTAGCGAGTCCCTTTCATTTGAAATCTCATCCCTCTCTTGCAAAATCAAATCAAGTTTAGAAAACAAGTCCTTATTTTCTTCTTTTAATTAAAGCTTTTCTTTTTCAAAACTTTGAATTTTGCTAGCAAGTTTTCACAAATAATAGATAGTTCTTCATTTAATGCATCGACATCCATAATGTCATCACCTGAAGAACTAGCACAACCATCTAGTTGAGTATCCGAATGTACCTTAAGGGTGTCATTCCCTTGGACCATGTAGCAAGCTTGTTCGGATTCTTCTCCACTACTTTTCTTCTCCATATATTTTGTCCTTTGAAGCTTGGAAGTCAATGTATTCCAAATTGCAAAAGCGGAATCACAATGAGAAACCATAGATAAGTAATCTTTGCTTAATGTTTACTTAGATGCATTTAGGGCTTGTGCATTGGCCTCTATGTACTTGTCATTACAAAGATTAGATTTCTTGGTAGTAGCAAGGTAAACATGCAAACCTAGAGCTTTTAAATAAGCACTCATTCTAAGATTTCATATATCGATGTTAGAAACATCAAATATAGGAGGGGCAAAGTAATCCATGAGTGTATAGACTATATGTGTGTAAATATAATACTAGGTTAGCAAGCCAAGATCTCACTCTTAGGTGGTTAAACCTAATATCATGAGCGTAGGCTCTGATACCAATTAAAAATACACCTAGAGGGGGGGTAAATAGGTGTATGGCTAATCTAATGACAAATGATGCGGAATTAAAAACTAATTACAACACACTAATTGTAACTAAAGAGTGTAGCCGAATTCCTGGTGACAGGTTTTAGACTATCTCCTTTAGATTCCCTAAATAAGAGTTGAGGTGCTATATGAAGCTCTCTTGGTTCAACACATGTATGGGCACACAATCAATATCAAGCATATAAATGATATGAACAATATGAATCAATGCAAGATATAAAAGAGAGTGAGTTTAGAGATAGTGGATTAATTGCAAACACTGAGATATGTTTCGAGGTTCGAGCCACTGCTCTACGTCCCCGCCTTCGTACAGAAGGATTTCTACTATATATCCACACAGGACCTCCCACACAGGGAACCTCCACCAAGGAATTATAACTCAATACTTGGAGTACACAACTCCATTCTCAAATACAACCACCTCTACTCAAGAGGCAAGGCACAAGCAAAAATAACAATCACCTCTACACAAGAGGGATGGGCACGAAGCCAAACAATAATCACCTCTACACAAGAGAGATAAGGCACTAAGCCAACACCAACCACAATCACCTCTTCACAAGAGGGATAACCACAAACCCAAATTACAATCTCAATCACCTCTACACAAGAGGGATGAACACAAACCCAAAGCAAAGAAAGATTACAACTCTTGGTGATCACAAAGATCACAAACAACCCTTAGTGATCTCAATAGACCACAAACTAGAATGAGATAGGATAGAGATGATAGCTCAAATGTGAGAAAACAAGGTGTTTGGAGAACAAATCACAAAGAAAAACACTTGGGAAAAATACTAGAATGAAATAGATATGAAGATCAAAACAATTTCCTTAAAGACTCTCTTTTTCTTTGATTTTTCCAACCCTTGAAAACAAAAAAGATAAATCTTTTAACAACAAAAACTCTTTTAAACTTCTTGCGAAACCACTAAGAAAAATAGAGTTTTAGCTCTCAAGAACCATGTATAAAACAGCCCAAGAGATGACTGTTTACAAGCCTCTCAAAAATTTGCCCATTGGCAGCAGGAAAGGTCAGAAATGCCCTTCCGGTAGACTGCCCGGTCGACTGGCGCAATGGTCATATTTATGACCGTTATGCCTCCGGTCGACTGGGCCAAGCCTGGCGGTCGACCGCCTGGTCGACCAGCCGCACCCGAGAGCTGGGTGCTTTCAGTCGGTTGACCGCCCAGTCGACCGGCCGACTTGGCTGGCCTGTGTATGTTCCTCGTGCACATCAGTCGACCAGTCCGGCCGACTGCCAGCTGAGTCTGGCTGAGATTTACAGGTATGAAAACTTGGTTAATTTAATGCCAATTAAATCCTATAAAATCACATTAATTCCACAAAAATCAGTTCTTATAAGATATTTGAATACCAAATATGGGTGACCAAAATCAACACATATTATAAACTATTTAAACCATTTTTGTGATATAGAAATTAGGCTTAAACACAAAATCAGTATTTTCAAAAAACCAAACTTTGAAATGGAAATATAATTTTTCTAAAACTTGTATAAATAAAAAACACGATATTTAAACTCTTTTGAAGCATGGAGTGTATGGATAGAATCCAATACACATGTAAAGTGTATATCTTTGTTATTGACATGAAATCCAAAATAGGTTTTGTTTAAATACAAAACTCCAAACTAATGAAATAGAATTATCAAAATAAGTTTTTCTAAATAGATGAAGCGTAGATGTATATAGATCAAATCTAATATACATTAAACCATTGAAACTTGTTTTGATCCTATCTATCCATGAAAACATATATATGTAAACTTTGAAAACCAAAACCAGTTAAAACTGAAAACCAAACATATTAAAAGTTGTGTATGTGAACTTAAGCATATCAACACTATCTATCATTATATAAGATCTAAACACAATCTTAAACTAAACAAACGGAGGTTTTCTTGTAGAACTCCTTCTCCAAGTCGACTTGATGCAAACACGATCCAAAGAGCTTGATTCCAACTGAGTGCTAGATGCGATCTTGACATGCGAGCTCTTGAATCAACATGTGTTAGCTCTCAAAACTCCTTTGTTGAAGCTAAACACCTACTAATATCTTGGTCAACAACTGAAACTATATAATCACAAGATTATTAGTAAACTATAACTACATGAGTTAATCATCATCAAAACTAGAGTGATGGGTGGTTAGTCTCTAAAACTGCATATTCATACCACATCTTCACATTTATTTCATATTAAATTCTGCTAATAAATACCTCTCTTCCATGTTTCTAGGTCCATGGTGCGCAATGAAGAAGAAGACCTTAAGTCACCATTTAATGGGTGATTAAATGCCTAAAATATAGCCATTGACTTTGGAGAGATAATTCGTCAAAACAAGGGGCCCAAAACAAGAAATTGGAAACTGCAACTGCTAGGGGACAGACGGGACAACGCGCGGCAGAAAGCACCGCGCGCGCGACTCTAGAAGAGCTATGGCCGCGTTTCTGCTGCCGTATGGGCGCGGCCGTGCCCGTACTTTAGGCCAGGGTTTGCCACCTGGCCTCCCTTTCCCCTGGTGCCTATAAATACCCTTTAGGGTTTTTTCTGAGAGGAAACATGCAATGTTTTAGGGTAGTTTCATCTCCATTTTGTAGTTTAGGATCGTCTAGGTTAGTGTTCTTCTTCTTCCTCCTTTGTATTTTCCATTTCTTATAGATCTTGTAATAGGAGAGAGAGTGGTACATGAGTGGAAGGCAAGAGTTCTTGTAATAGAAGGTGACAAGTTATGAAAGGTTCTCTCTTTACCTCTCTTTGTTTTCTTCTTTCTAACTCCTTTTACATGTGTAGCTAACTTTTCTCTCATGGCAACTAACAACTAACAACTAACTAGTCTAACTTCTTATTTGATAATCCATATGAATCTAATAGTCTCTACTTGGCCTTGCTCTTGTAAGAGCCATTGATGACTCATGATGATGGATCTAACACTCTAACATCTAAATCTCTAACAAGCTAACATTACTTTATTTCATGCTTGCTCTTATTGGGTTTTGATGATTTAAGTGTAGCTTACACTTGTTGGTTGAATTTAGATGTGAAAGTTAACATGTGAGCCATGCTTTGTAAAGCTCTTGAAGCAAGGACTAGTGATGGCCAATGATACATGTGAGGCAACTATCACTAAGAGGTTAGCATGTTAGTGGAGTCATTAGTAGTTAGTAGCTATGGGTTTTCTTTCTTTTTCACTTTATTTAGAAACAATATCAAAAACCACAAAAACTATTTCTTCTATGTTTCCCACTTCTTTGTGTTTCACCGTACTTCTCTTTTCATCCTTTGTTTTCTTTTCTTTTCATTCTTTCAAGCATTGAAGAACTTTTAACACACACATGATCAACCGATAAAGCTTCTATCACCTCTCGTCCCTGTGGATTCGACTTGTTTTAGCCTCTACGCTATAACGGAAGTATCGAGGAAGCCAAAGCACGCACTTTCAACTCTTGATTTCAAAATATATACTTTTCGTGCGCGGTTTTCCCCCAATCAAATTTTGGCGCCGTTGCTGGGAATGGGAACGGTTTGATTTCATATTTTTGTTAACTTTTCTTCTTTGTTTTTTGGTGTGCAGGTCAAATTCTTTAGCATTGCAGAAGTCCACACTTGCTCTTGTGTGGTTGGGTAAATTTTTGTACATTCTTATACTCTGCTGCTAATTTTTATTTATATTACTTGTGCACTGTAAATAATTTTAAGAACTAAAATACAGAAATTAGATGCTTTAAAACAGTTTAGACATTTGCATCTAGGCACATGTCAATTTTTAATTCCAATATACTGTATTTTGTTCTTTTGTTGTTGTGATTTGAAGGAGGTATACATATGGTATTGCATATAGCATAGGACGAACACGTGGGTGATTTACTCTCTTTGTGTATTCATTCTTATCTATATTGCACACTTGCGCGAATTGAACTTAAGGGCAAAACCCAATACAACATAAGGTGAGAAAGTCATTACCCTCCCTTAGCCCAAAAATCACCTCCCTACTCACATAACCCAAGCTTAAATAAAATTTGCTAGACGTTGGCCCCTAGGGACATCTCGGACTCAATTAGGAGATTGACCCAAGGGGAAAGTTGTTAGAAGTTGACTCTTGTCAAATCAGTGTCTAAAATTGGGGATTGAGAGGCGAAACCTCGAAGAACGGTGTTTGGCATAATTAGGCCCGTTGCTCCGGCACGGATACCTCCCACTGAGCTTGCCCCTACCTGACCGATTAACTTGTGGTTAGCTTCCGATAATATACCCCCCGTGGACAGTCTAACCAGTTAGGAGTCGTCTATGCCTAAGTCAACCCTAATATAGGCTTGTTTTCTTTTATTTTTTCTTTCTTTGTTTGCTTGTTTATTTTTCTTTTTTGTAAATTGTGAAATGGATTTTAACAACAATAATTTTTCAATCATAATATGAATCCATATTTTACCCTGACCTTATTTGACTCGGATAACTCCGACCCAGTTATGTACAACAAAACCAACCATATATGCTGAGTTGGGATTATTCGACTCAATATGACCCATATCCCCAATCTTATAACCATAATTTTCAAAATAATTTCAACTCTTCAGAGAGTTCATGGGGATTCACCTTCCCCGAGTCAAATTTTCAACCACATTGTCCATAATTTTTACAATATTCATTCCCCAATTCTGCTTCATATCTTTCTTTTCCTGAACCACCAATTGAAGAAAAATCCTCATTGCAAAGGACCTTGGAAGAAGCGTTAGAGGCCCAAAAACTATTTGAAAACAATATGGCCTTATCATGTCCACAAAAATTTTCAAAATTCATATAGTTCTTTTTCAGAACCAATCAAAGAAAAATCATTGTGGGAAAAAACTATGAAATTTGTGCAAGAGACCGAGCAAATAATAAAAAATATGAATAAGTTTCCATGTCTATCAGATGTTATATGACTCAAGAATCATGCCATTTTGTAAATCCAGCTTCAATTTCATCATACCAACCTAAACTTGACCAACATCCAATTCCTGATACTTTGGCAAGTTATCCATTTTCTGAAATTGATCTTGAAGATGAATGTGAACCAGAGCTTCAATTTAGCGATTCGAGTCTAATCCTTGAATCAATATCGACTCATGTAGTGTTACCTAAACTAAGTAACATTCTTGAGCCAGTTTTGATTCCCATCATTTCTGAACTTGAATCAACCATTTCACCCATTCACATTCCTTCTATGGACGAAAATCAAGATTCAATTTCCTTACATCCATTTAAACTTGCTTAAAATTTTGAGAACCACCTCGACATTTTAGCAAGTTATTCTTTTCCCGAAATTAAACTTGAACCTGAATGTGATCCTGAACCTCATGTTTGTAATTCCATTTCACCTTTTGATTTAATAATGACCCTGTATCTTTACCAGATTTTTTTCTTTATTCCGGAGTCAACATTGAACCCTGTCCAGTACACTATGAAATTGAATCACCAATATCTTATGATCATATTTCATTAATAGGGAAAGTGTGTGAACATCAATTCTTTGGTTTAGACCCTATTTTTGAACCAATTTCGACTCTCATTGTTGACTCTCGACTTGATCTGAGTCAAATTTCCAAGTCGATATTAGTTTTTGTTCCTGATCCATTTGAGTCCAAATCCATCATCTCCTAAAATCACACTTCTTGTTGAACAAGGATGTTGAAGAAAATGACTTATTAATTATTTTTGAAAATTGAAAATTAGATGGGGATAAGTTTTTAAATAAGACCATCCAGTCAATCATTCTTTTACTATGTCGCATTAGAGAGGTCACTGGTGGGTTTCTGTAAGATCCACGATATCTTAATTGGGTAGCAACGCTTGGCCCAATCAGACCACCACCAGAGCCACCACCATAAGGTAATTTTCCTTCTCTCTCCATTTGTTTCATGTATATACACATTCATGATGCATTGAGGATAATGCATGAGATAAGTATGGGGGAGGGTTTACTAACATAATTAGTTTTACATTTTCTTTCTTTACACTTCTTTTTAATTTAAAAAAATTTTAGAAACTCTTTTCTTTTCTTTTTACAAAACTTTTTGAAACAAGATAAGTAGTTTTGATTTATTTTTAAGACAATTAAGATTATCTTAGGAATTAGGAAGACCTAAAATTATGAAATTTTAAACTGAGTCAAAATAATAGATTTTGTTTAAATTTTGGGATAAGAAAGTAAGATTGGAAAGATAATTTGATCTTGAATTTTTTGCCTTAGATTTATGCACTTCACACTTACACAATTTTTGGGATTGAAACAAAGACTGAAAATGTCATAAAAAATATATTAAATATATATATATGTATAGTGATAATAAAAATCACTTATTGAAGTTGGGTAATTATGCCTCAGGAAGCATGATTATTCATACATAAAACAGTGGACAAAAATAAAATAATCCCCTTTAGTTTTGTGGCCTTGTTTACTCGAGTCCTTAACTCCGAGGGATGTTTTCTCATCTGGTGCCCAAGATCATCTTGTTTTGGAGTCACCGGTTAAAGGCTCACTGCTCGGGTAAATAAGAAAGCCTAAAAAAACTAAGGGAAAGAAAAAATAGAAAAAAATAAATATACAAAAATCAATTGCATGAAAGTTAGAGTCGATCTCCCAAAAATCTTTACAGTTTACTATGTGCATATTTTTCTAAGAGTTTTATGAAAGATCAAAGAGTCAATTCAATTTTAAGTTCTTACATTTAATTTATAACAAGATTTTGCATTTCGACTTAGTTTAAAGAAGAATAATTTCTGGTTAACCTATGACCTTAAATCACTTATATTTTCACAAAAATACTTCAACACTTTTCTCTATTTCAAAATGCGTTTTCAAAATACTAACATTTGATTTTTTTCTTCATGGATGTTGTGGGTGCAATCCACTGAAAACCCTCAGAAGACAAAACTCCTCCTCTAGGAGAAACCTAGAGGTTTAACAGCTTGTTGCACATGCTCAGTGCAATCGTGCCACCTACGAAAGTGGTGTAATAATATCCTTATTTTTTTGTTTTGCTTGGGAAGAGAAAAAAATAAGTGTGGGGGTGTGATTAGTCTCTAAAACTACATATTTCATACAATATCTTCATATTTATTTCATATTAAATTCTGCTAATAAATACCTCTCTTGCATGTTTCTAGGTCCATGGTGTGCAATGTGAAAAACACCTATAGGGGGTGAATAGGTGTTAATGCTAATCTAATGCTCTTTTTAAACAAGTAAGTATGAATGATGCAAACGGTCACTCAAAATAAGAAATTGAAGCCGTATTCCCCGTGAAAGGCTCTAGAACTTCTCCTCTTTGATTTCTCTAGATTATAAGTTGAGGTGCGCAATTGCTTTCTTGTTGAGATGAGTAAAGACCAAAAATGCAAGTAAATGAAATGAGAGCAATAATGAAGAGCAAACAAATAATATCACAAGTTAGGAATGCAAAGCAATAGAGAGCAATAAGGAAACCAATCGCAAACACAAGTAATTTGTTTCGAGGTTCGAGCCACCGCTCTACGTCCCCACCTTCACCACTATGAAGGATTTCCACTAAATCCATAAAGGGAGTTTCCACACTGGAACCTTTACACCCAAGGGGATTAAAAATGGTCTACACAAGACCGAAGTACCCAACTCTAACAAATCTAACCTCTACACAAGAGGGATCTCAACACAATGAAATACAAGTCACTTGGTGATCAAAAGACCACAAACTCTCTCTTACAACTTCTTATAGAGTGGGGCATGATTTTTAGCTCAAGAAGTAAAGTGAGAGAAAATTTTCAGTTGAAAAAGAGTAGAAGACTTGGAAACCAACTGAAAAACTCTTACGAATGAAAGAACTTGAAAATGAAAGCAAGTAAACTTTTCTTCTCTTTTGAAAAACTTGAAACTAGGATTTCTTTCTTGTTGGCCAATGACATCTATTTATAGGGAGTGAATGCAAACCATTCATAATTGATACTAGGCCATTAGGGTAGAGTTTAGCCAATAGGAAAACAGAAATAGCTGTAGGAATAATGAAAAATGAAACAGATTCCAAGAAATAGCTGTTGGGGCTTCTGGTCGGCTGTCGGTCGATCGGGCCGGTCGACCAACAGGCCACATGGCAAAAGAGCCGTTGGCTTCGGTCGACCGGTTCGGTCGACTGCCGGCTATAATAAAAAGAAACATTGAGCTGCCGATCGACCGGGCTGGTCGACTGACAAAACCCGAGAGTTGGGGTCTAGCAGTCGGTCGATGGTCGGTCGACCACAAGGTCTGTCGGTCGACTGGCCCGGTCGACCGGCAGACGTGCACAGACGTGCACGCCCAAGGCCACAAGGCCCAGTCGACCGTCTGGTGGACCGATCTAGCCTGAAATAAATCCGGTCGACCGGGCCGGTCGACCGTAATGGCCTGAAACAGTTTTGTAAAGAAATTTTTGAACTTTGAATAATTTTTGAAATATTTTTAAATGGTTTGAAGTTTAAGTAGCATGCTATAGGGGATGAAATACATGTTTTAAACTAAATATAAAAACATGTATATCAATCAAACATGCACCAAAACCAACATAACCAAAAACTTATATTTTGAAAAGTGCATTTGTGTGTGAGTATTTTCTTGAGCACAACTATCATATCCTTACTCTTTAACATACTAATTCTTACAACGGTTCTAGGTGACTACAAGATCTTCAATTTGAGCTTTTTCATATGCATCGTTGAATAACTTGAATTCTTGATCCCGTATTGAGTCAACTTGAGTCAATCATCACCTTCTTTTAGGGAAGAAAACATCTTGAATCTTTAGAACCCTGAAATAATCTTAAACACTTAAAGAAGATTAGTACAAATAACTATATATGCTTTGTAATCATCAAAACTCTAAAACCGGGTGATTGTAACCTTAGGCCAACAGTCTCCCCCTTTTTGATGATGACAAAACATATGAGTTATTTAACAAAAAAATGGAAAAGGAGCTTGAAGGCTCCCCCTCAAAACATGCTATATATGAACTTTACAAAAAAGAACTAAAAAGAATGGCATGAGAGAAAAAAAATAAATATAACAAACAAATAGAAAAGGAGTTTGAAAGCTCCCCCTCAAACCATGCTATAAAAAATTGCATGATAAATAAAAGGTAAATGAATAATAACTCAAAAGTATTTCTCCCCCTTTTTGTCATGCATCAAAAAGGGGCAACTGTAATAAACATTTTTGAAGAGTATGTGAAAATTTTATGAGTCCAAAACACAAACATTTAATTCACCACAAATAAAGAAAAATCGATTATAATCTAGTGGTTTTGTAAAAATATCGGCAAGTTGAAAATCCGTAGAAACATAATCAATTTTAATATCACCTTTCTCATAATGATCTCTAAGAAAGTGATATCGAATGTCAATGTGCTTTGTTTTACTATGTTGATTTGTATTTTTAGTCATATGAATAGTACTAGTATTATCACAAAATATTTTAACATGGTCATAATGCAAATCATAGTCAAGGAGAGTATGTTTCAGCCAAAAGACTTGTGCACAACAAGCCCCGGCCGCAACATACTCCGCCTCGACGGTTGAGAGGGCTACCGAATTTTGTTCCTTGGAAGACCATGAGACAAGATAATTACCGAGAAATTGACATGTTCCACTTGTACTCTTCCTATCCACTGTACAACCCACATAGTCAACATCCAAAAAACTCGTCATGGAGAATTGTCCGGTCTTTGGATACCATAGACCCATTTCAATAGTGCCCTTAAGGTATCTAATAACGCGTTTTACCGCAATCAAATCGGACTCTTTAGGACATGATTGAAATCGAGCACAAAAACACACACTAAACATAATGTCCGGCCTACTAGCCGTTAAATATAACAAACTACCAATCATGCTACGATAGAGTTTAATGTCTACATTTATACCTTGCTCATCCTTGTCAAGCTTTGATGTGGTAGCCATGAGAGTTTTGCTTGTCTTAGCCCCTTCAAGCCTAAATTTTTTGATAAGTTCCTTCGTGTACTTGGCTTGATTGATGAAAATTCCATCCTTCCTTTGCTTGATTTGGAGACCAAGGAAGTAGTTAAGCTCGCCTATCATAGACATCTCAATTTCCTCCTTCATGCATGATTCAAAAGCTTTGCAAAGATTTTCATTAGTATAGCCAAATATGATATCATCAACATATATTTGATCTATAAGTATATCATTTTCGACATGTTTGGTAAACAAAGTAGTAAATATTGTTCCCTTAGCAAAACCATTTGAAATAAGAAATAAAGAAAGTCTTTCATACCAAGCCCTAGGGGCTTGTTTTAAACCATAAAGAGCTTTGTCTAGTTTAAAAATAAAATCCGGATGTGTAGGATCAACAAATCTGGGGGGTTGTTCAACATACACTTCCTCTTCAATAAATCCATTTAAGAAAGAACTTTTTACATCCATTTGAAAAAGTTTAAAATCTTTATATGAAGCAAATGCAAGTGTCATCCGTATGGCTTCAAGCCGTGCTACGGGTGCAAAAGTTTCCTCAAAATTGATACCTTCGACTTGAGTGTAACCTTGGGCCACTAATCTAGCTTTATTCCTAACAACATTGCCCGACTCATCCAACTTGTTCCTAAAAATCTATTTAGTACCAATTGTTGGTCTATCATGGGGTCTAGGAACAAGATGCCAAACTTGGTTGCGCTCAAATTGATTGAGTTCCTCTTGCATAGCAAGCAACCAATATGAGTCGCCCTCGGCTTCGAGGATGTTCTTTGGTTCAAAATGAGAAATAAATGTATAGTGCCCATAAAGATCATGAAGTTTAGAACGAGTTGTTACCCCTTTTGATATTTCACCTATAATAAGATCCTTGGTATGATGTGGAGTGAATCTCCAATCCTTTGGAAGTGATTGTGTTGGCTCCACTTCAACTTCTTGAACATCACTTTCCCCATCAACCTTTGGCTTGTCTTCTAGAGTAGGTGAGTCCTTCAAGGTGATCCTCTCCATGTCTTCACCTAAGGAATCTATTTCTACAACATTCTCAACAAACACATTAGATTCCTCAAACTTTGCATGTATAGATTCTTCAATAGTCAGAGATGATTTATTGAAGACTCTATAAGCCTTACTAGTGTTAGAATAACCAACAAAAATAGCTTCATATGATTTTGCATCAAATTTACCTGAATTATCTTTAGTATTCAAAACAAAACATTTATAACCAAAAACTTTAAAGTAAGAAATATTTGATTTTCTTGAATAGTAAATTTCAAAAGATGTTTTAGAAGTGTTTTTGCATAAGAAAATCCTATTTGATATGTAACAAGATGTGTTTACGGCCTCGGCCCATAGGTATTGAGGGAGACCATACTCATTTATCATTGTCCTAACCATTTCTTGTAATGTTCGATTTTTTCTCTCAACAACTCCATTTTGTTGTGGAGTTTTAGGACAAGATAGTTCATGCTTAAATTCCATGTTCTTCGCAAAAAGTGATAAAGGGTTGATTATTGAATTCACCACCTCTATCATCACTTCTTATTCTTAAAATAGAAGAATCTTTTTCCTTTTAACTCTTTTCCTAAAAGTTTAAAAAGTTAAAAAGGCTTGATTTTTATGTTCTAAAAAGAAAACCCAAGTAAAATGAGAAAAATCATCAACTAAAACGAAAGCAAAACTATTCCCACTTAGACTTTTGGTTTTAGTAGGACTAAATAAATCCATATAGATCAACTCTAAGGGTCGTGATGTCATGATTCCTTGATGGATTTGAAAGAGGACTTGGTTTGCTTCCCAAGTTGGCACGCAACGCAAATGCGGTTCTTTTCAAATTTCAAGTAAGGAATACCTTTCACAATTTTCTTGTTGTTTAATCTAGATAGATGGTCAAAAGAAATGTGGCCTAATCTCCTATGCCACAACCAAGAGTCATCATTGAAGGCATTCAAACAAGTAGCATTGCATTGCATATTAGACATATTAATCATGTATACATTGTTTTCACCAAATCCAAAAAATATACATGCATTAGTTTGTCTATCAATTACACTACAAGCTAAGTCATCAAAAATCACATTGAAACCATTATCACAAAGTTGACTAACACTCAAGAGATTATGCTTCAGGCCATCAACTAAAATAATATTTTCTATTAAAGGAGATGTACCAAGTTTAACGTTACCTATACCAATGATTTTTTCCTTTGGCGTCATCTCCAAAGGTGACGGTGCCACCTTCATGGTATCTTGATAGGGTTGCAAAGTTGTAGATATCCTAAGTCATGTGCCTTGAGCAACCACTATCAAGATACCACCGCTCCCTACGTCTTTGAGCTTTGGAGTGTAACTACATCATGTAATAAATTTGTTGACTTTGGTACCCAAATTTTCTTGGGTCCTTGAATGTTAGTATTTCGAACCCAAACATGATTATGTGATGCATTTATCCTATCATAGCAAAATTTAAACAAATGACCTTTTCGGCCACAATATGTACATGCATAAACTTTACCATACATGAATGCATGATGAGTATGTGGAGTGTGGATATGTTTAGGGTGTTTAGCATGATGTGAGTGTGAAGTTTATGATTTATGAACATGGGTGTGAATAACATGTGATTATTTCTTTTGAATATGCTTCTTAGAAAACATAGCCTCTAGTCTAGATTTATCAAATTCACATTTCTTTAAAACTTCTCCTAATTAGTCAATTTTCTTCTTTAGCATGGAAATCTCATCTTTATCAACTAGTAGAAATTTACTTTTGCAAGAAATTTTATAAGCATCAAAATCTTTTTGAGTGAAAGTAAGAGTTGAAAAATAACTCATCTTTTTCTTTTGTGAGAGTGAAAATCTTATTGTTAAGTGATTCATTTTCCTTTTTCATTTTTAAATATTCTTTTTGAGAAAATCATAATTTTGAGATAGTTCTTCAAAAGCTTCTCCTACTTCATCTATAGATAATTCACAATCTTCAATAGATGTATCGGGAGTTACCTTGCTTGTGTTTTCATTTGCCATGAAGCACATGTGGGCGGTGTCGATTTCCTCGTCGGATTCACTCTCCGAATCCCAAGGAGCTTTTAAAGCTTTCTTCTTGTATGGCTTCTTAGAGGTAGAGGGTTTGTCCTTGTTTTTCGGACACTCCGCAACTATGTGTCCCGGCTTCAGGCAATTGAAACAAATGATTTTCTTCTCTTCTTTACCTTGCCATCTTCTCCTATTTTGGAATTTAGGCTTGTTGTACATTCTTCGAATGTTCTTCACAAGAAGAGAAAGATCTTCATCATGCTCTTCTTTATCATCTTCGTCGGAGTAGGTGGAAGAGCTTTTGAAAGCTATTGCTTTCTTCTTTGGAGGAGCCATCTCATCTCTTGCTTTTCGTTCCATCTCATGGGTCTTGAGATTCCCAATGAGACCGATGAGCTCCATTTCCTCCTTGTCATTAAGATCCTTCAAAGTTGTAGCTTTGACTTTCCAAGATGGAGGGAGTGCACGGATGATCTTCCTCACTTTTTGGTCATTGTCAATGCCGTCATCTAAAGAAGTAAGACCGTTAGTAATCTTTGTAAACTTTGTAACCATATCATCTATGGTTTCATTTTCTTTCATGAAAAAGTTTTCATATTGGGAACGAAGAAAGTCAATTTTGGCCCTCTTTACTTGTGAAGTTTCCTCATGAGTGACTAGCAGGTGAGTCCAAATCTCATACGCGGATTTGCAGTGAATGACTCTAGCAATATCATCGTCATTAAGAGCTTGAAGTAAGGCATAGTGTGCCCTAACAGTAGCGTCAAACTCTTTCGTGACAATGTCAGACCAAGTGTCCTCATCACCAAGGGGTGCGCTAAATAGTTTAGTCACCGCCTTTGCAACCCAGCTCCCTAAGGATTGTAAAAACACAGTCATCTTAACCTTCCATATGGGAAAGTTAAGGCCATCAAACTTGGGTGGGGTCTTAATACCTTCGGCCATTTTTACTAAAGTGTATGAGAATGAAATATGAATAGAGTGATTAGCAATATAGAATCTCTCTAAGGATGTTAAGCCAAGAACCTAGAGACCAAAGCTCTGATACCAATTGAAAAATACCTAGAGCGGGGACGAATAGGTGTTAATGCTAATCTAACGCTCTTTTTAAACAAGTATGAATGATGCAAACGGTCACTCAAAACAAGAAATTGAAGTCGAATTCCTCGTGAAGGGCACTAGAACTTCTCCTCTTTGATTCCTCTAGATTATGAGTTGAGGTGCGCAATTGCTTTCTTATTAAGATGAGTAAAGACCGAAAATGCAAGTAAATGAAATGAGAGCAATAATGAAGAGCAAACAAATAATATCACAAGTTAGGAATGTAAAGCAATAGAGAGCAATAAGGAAACCAATCGCAAACACAAGTAATTTGTTTCGAGGTTCGAGCCACTGCTTTACGTCCCCGCCTTCATAACTATGAAGGATTTCCACTAAATCCACAAAGAGAATTTTCACATTGGAACCTTTACACCCAAGGGGATTACAAATGGTCTACACAAGACCGGAATACCCAACTCCAACAAATTAAACCTCCACACAAGAGGGATCTCAACAGAATGAAGTACAAGTCACTTGGTGATCAAAAGACCACAAACTCACTTCTTATAGAGTGGGGTATGATTTTTGACTCAAGAAGTAAAGTGAGAGAAAAATTTCAGTTAAAAAAGAGTAGAAGACTTGAAAACTAACTGAAAAACTCTTGCAAATGAAAGAACTTGAAAATGAAAGCAAGTAAACTTTTCTTCTCTTTTGAAAAACTTGAAACTAGGATTTCTTTCTTATTAAAAACATAAGGCCAATGACATCTATTTATAGGGAGTGAATACACACCATTCATGATTGATACTAGGTCATTAGGGTAGAGTTTAGCCACTAGGAAAACAGAAATAGCTGTAGGAATGATGAAAATGAAACAGATTCCAAGAAATAGCCGTTGGGGCTTCTGGTAGGCTGTCGGTAGACCGGGTCGGTCGACCGGCAGGCCACATGGCAAAAGAGCCATTGGCTTCAGTCGACCGGTCCGGTCGACTGCCGGCTATATTAAAAAGAAACATTCAGCTGCCGGTCGACCGGGCGGTCGACCGATAAAACTTGAGAGTTGGGGTCTAGCAGTCGGTCGACGGTCGGTCGACCACAAGGTCTGTCGGTCGACTGGCCCGGTCGACCGACAGACGTGCACAGACGTGCACGCCTAAGGCCACAAGGCCCGGTTGTCACGTCCCGCTTCCCAAAATATGCTGGAGCGGAGACGCGACATGAGTTAGTGACGCATATACGCAAGGAAAATACCTCACGCATACGCGGTAAGCCTTAAGTTACCCGAAACAAGCTATAAATCTCAACTGTTTTAAATCATGATTACTGCAATATCACATATAAACATCCACGCATGATATCATATAAATGAAGACTGGAATAACAACTGAATCTGATATAACGAGAATCAGAAAATAATATGAAGGCAAAAAGATAAGAATACCATAATCGAATAGGGAGAAGCTCCAGCTCTTCGCGAAGCGTACGGTCTCAATGAACACCTGAACAATAGAAACAAAGCATCCAATCTCTGGACATGCAAATCCAGGGTCGTCAGAAAGCGACCTGGTGAGTGTGTGTGTAAAGGGGAAAGCTCGTGCATATAAACAATGTGCACAGAATAATAACAAGATAAACTGCAGTCAGAAGATAACTAAATAGCATGATAAACAAATAACTGAAGGATAACTGCATAACAACATGAATGTAGATATAAGGCAACTATTACAGCTGTAAACTAATAGCTGATGTCAAGATGTGTAACGTAGCATGTGTCACTAGTCTAGTTGGTTGTTATTAACCTAACTAATGTAGTACTTAGATGTGTCCCATACCACAGCCGTTTTCCCACATATCAAACAAATTTATCTTTATTGTAACTGCCTGCAATGTAGTGCATGTGTTTTGAAAGAGTACCGTGCATGCCTGGTACCACGGTCTACCCCTGGCGCTGAACTAGGACAAGCCGCAAGGCTCTAATATCTGAAGACCACAGCCCCACACGGAATGACAACTAGTGTGGTGCCATAATCCGAGCATAGCCCTGACAACTGACAACTGAATAGATAGCCAGTACTACCTTGGTTCCCCATGGTTGGAGCCCATAACTTGGTACCATAAGAAGTCCTTCCAAAATACACGACATGCATCATCAGGCAATTATCCCTGTTCCCCGGGTTATGGTGTCTTTTATTAATAAGAAATCAATGTGATTTAATATATAATAGTAACTGATATCTCCAACAACTACCGATGTCAATAATAGCTGATAATCTGACATCTGACAACTGACAACTGAGTAATGACAACTAATTTCTGACATCTGAAATAGGATACTAGAGATATAGACACAAACACAAAGGTGTCACTAACAACTAGTAACTGATACAGATATCTACCAACTCCTATAAACTCTGAGCACATCATATGATCACCAACAAATAATCTCACCAACTGATAAAGTGATGGCTGCTATCTGATAACTCTAAAATAAAAGATCACTGATATCGAATAGATCACTATCACAATAACTCAATCTCTATTAATTGAAGTAATAAATAACTAAACATGAAGCACATGGTATATCCTCGAGATCAACAAGTCAAAACAAACCGAAATCATATCTACATAGGAAACCTCCTCAAACAACAGCAATTTAGAATAGTCCACTTATAAGTCAATACCAACAACTCATTCATACTCAAATGATATAATCAATTGATACATTCAGGAACCCTTGCTTCTAATAATCCAAAACAAATATAATATCACATATCGAAGTCAAAAGTAAGATATCCACACATCTGGTCACAATCCAACAAAATCAGTCACATCTAAATACTGATCAATATCTCAGTTCAACCCTAAACTCCAACTAAGTCCATATACTGATCCAAGCATCAAGTAATCCAATCTCTTAGTAAAGTAACATCATGACAAGTCCATCGTCAATACCCGAATGAATCATCACCTAAGTTATTACCAAATGAAAAAATAACAAATCTATGAAGTAATCTACATGAAATATGTCATCTGTCCTCAAATATGATCTGGGCCAACTAATCAGTGGATTAAAATGAGTCACTATCTAAGGTACATCAAAACTAGGCCTAAGCTAAAAGCAACAAACTACCAACACATGAAATGATAAGTGTAACATGTAACACATACCGATAACGGTAAATAAGGAAATGAACAAGAACGAACACTCACATGAAATGACGCGGTTTCGAAACCGAATCGCCATCTGGTCTTCACTGCACGAACCGGTACTGATCTATGGATCATCCTATGGATCGGTCTTCGAAACACCATTATATCGGGTCCACAACGAGCACGAATCCGAATCGGGTCCGGGTCTCCTATAGCTGGGTTCGGATCCACCAAACGGATCGAAGCGCTGCAACACGCAACTAAACACATATAATACGTATAAATACACTCTTACAAACCCACAAGTGCACATGCACTCTACATACGCGTGTACACAGATACACGTACGTGTACACCCACATACATACACCTCTATACATACATATATATATACATATAAATATATCAAGACATATACTATGCATATACACTATATATATACACACACACACATACATACATTAAAACACATACACAAACCCACGCGCGCACACACTTGTATGCATGCATATATATTTACCAACATGCCCCTACACATTAAATAAACTTTCACATTATTACACCTATACCCATACACATATATATAACACTAACCTCGGGATGATTTGCGGCGCACCGACGGAGGCTCTGGCGGAGGCGTCAGGGACCGGGAGGATGCCGTTGGATAGAGCATCTCGCCGCGAAGGGCGTGGCTGTATTCGCGCTCGCCGACGGCGATCCACGGAGAGCCAGAAATTAGCTTCCTATACACAATGAAATACACATGAATTAATATACACCCATTTGCATTCATTAATCCCCTTTATATAAAACACCAACATAATCATCATAATATCATCATAGTTAAAACACCACATATACCTCAATTATATGAAGAAAGAGAGGGCTTACGCATTGTGGAGCTCAGCCAATGGAATGCTTGGGCGCACGGTGGGTAAAGCCCAGGGCTGCTAGCTTTCTCAGCCATGGGGGCTGCTAGCTCACAAGGAAGGAGGGATGAGGAGGACTCGGCCTAGCTGGTGGTGAAGATGAGTGCGCTGGGGAAGAGATCTATGGTGCGTGCGGACAACGGGGAGGTGGAGTTCCGGCCACGCGGTGGAGGTGGTGCGGGCACGAGTTGGGCTGGAGATGGGGAGTGCGGTTGCTGGTGGGTGCTGCTCACGCCAACCAAGAGGGGATCCGGCTGTGTTGGTGGGGAGGATGCAATGTCGCGGTGCCGGCGAGGAGTGGTTGGTCACTAATATTGCACATTCATTATCATATTCTCATACTTATTATAGAATAAACTCTGCTTTTTTCTAATTAATGTTTAATTTATTTGCAGGCCCATTCTTAAAGGAGAGGGAAGAGAAATGAGCCCAAAAGCCTATCAAATTCTGATTTAAATCAGAATTAATTTGAAGTCAGTAAATCAGGGCAGATCAGGTCGGTTCAGATCGGTTAAAAACTAGTTAGAACAAATGCCTACATATCAATCGGTTGAAGCCAAAGATCAAAGGCCATTTCGTCAGAATCCCGGACTTAAACTGCAAATCTAGCTGAAGATAAAAGCAAGTAGCAAAGCCAGGGACTACCACCAACAGGGTGTGGCCACCTGGCCATACCCTCGCCGCGAAAACGCGGCCAAAGCAGTGTTTCTGCGACTTTGTTAGAGAGTTAGGGGGAACGTTTGCTCCTCCTATCTTCATACGCTCTTATAGGTTGGGTTTTACCTATAAATACTGAGATTTTCAGAGTGTAAAGGGGACGGCCATGCAGAGATAGAATTTAATCCACTTTTTCATTTTTGTAGTGTATTTTTTTATTTTCTTTTCATGTAATTTTTATTTCTTTGTAAGTATAGTTTAGACTGAGATTCATGTAAGTAAGAGAGAGAGGCTTATGTTAAGAGTGACACCGATGTACCTCCTCCTTTCTTCCATCGTTTCTGCAAGCAATAAAAGGTAATTTTTTTTATGTTTGTCTTTACTTTTATTTTCTTCTTCTTATTTCTAATTTTCCTCTTTTGGTTATGATGAGCATTCAAGTGAATCTAGAAGCACCAGTATAGCCATGTGTGTGTGAGTGCCAACGATACTACATGATGATGTTCTCCTCCTCAAGATTCTGTATCATTTCATTCTTGTTCGTCTTGATGATGTAATGCGAATGGGGACTGAGCTCGATCTTATGTTTTATGCGTTGAACGCCTCTGAAACAAGGTAAAACATGCAAGGGTTCCAGGTAAGTCATCAACCAGAGGAGGTAAGTGTTTCTTTAATCTTTTCTTTCTTTTCTTTTATTTCTTTAGTTTAGATCACCAACACCAACATCACCCAAATATCTTTCACTCTTTCATTTTCTTTGTAAATATCACTTCTATTTTCTCCATCTCCTTATTCTACCACTTTCTTCCTAACTCACTTTAACCTAATTTTTCTCTTTTTTCTTTACAAGAACTAAAAGAAGAATTTTAACCATACTTCGTAGCCTAAAAGAGAACTTACTAAAAAGCTTCTATCGCTAGTCCCTCCTTGTGGATCACAACCCGCATAGCCACCTGCTATCGCGGTAGAATTGAGCACCTTGCACTTTTATTTTGTATTTCTGAAATTCTGTATTTTGTACGCAGGTAAAGCCTCAATCAAATTTTTGTCGTCGTTGTCGGGGAGGGACGGTAAGTTACTCTCTTTAAAGTTTACATTTTTGGTTAATCTTCTTCTTTGTTTTTGGTGTACAGATTTAACAATAAGGAATATATGTTGCAGTGGACATATAAGTGGCCCTGGACTCTGCTCAAGAAAGCAGAGCCCAGAAACCCTCAGATTTGCTACATTCTAGTAGGAAAACTGAGTGAACTACTAACCTGTATTTTTGCAGGTTGGCTGAATTGAAAATCTGAATTTCTGTAGCATTTATCTCCTTGTTTGACTCACTGTATATACATTTTTAACACAACAGTAAAAAGTTGATTGTAAATGCTAAAAATGATTTAGACTTTGCATTTAGGCACGTGTCTATTTCATTTTATTTTCTATTTACTGTTGAAGAGTGCTGGAGCCAAGGTATGTGTGCATAGCATTTAGTATAAGGTTCATTCTTGTATGAAATATTGCTTGAATGTTATTTTTTTTGCTATATACTTGTACACTGCACTAAATTGATTTAAGGGCTTGTCCTATAAACAAGATAAGGTGGGGAAGTCATTACCTCCCTTTACCCATAAATAATCTCCTCACTCACTAACCCAAGCCTAATAAAACTGAGTAGACGTTGGCCCTAGGGACATCTCGGACTCAAATAGGAGACTGACCTAAAGGGGAAGTTGATTTAAATCTGACTCTTGCCAAATCGGTAACTAAGGTTGGGATTGAGGGGTGAAACCCCGAAGGCTGGTGGTTTGGCTTAATTAGGCCCGTCGCTTCTGTGCGGATACCTCCCACCAATCTTGCCCCTACCTGGCCGATTGACTTGTGGTCAGATTCGGCAATATACCCCCAGTGGACAGTTTAACCAGTTAGGAGTCGTCTAGGTCTAAGGTTTACCCTAACTTAGGATAGCTTTTTTTTTCTTTTTTTATTGGTTTGATTATTTATTTGTTTTTTTTCTTTGTTTGTATTTTATTGTGTGATATGGCTTATAACAATAATTTTTCCAATTTTAATAGTAATCCATATTATACACCAACCTCTTTTTCGGATATTACCAACCCGAATATCATAACTTTAACCAACCTAGTGTACCGGATTGGTCTTATCCGAATCAATATAACCCATGCCCCCAATCTTATAACCATAGTTTTCAGAATAATTTCAACTCTTCACAGAGTCAGTGGGGATTCACCTCCACTGAGTCCAATTTTCAACCAACTTGTCCTCCTTATCCACCTTGTCCATAATATTTCCAAGATTCATACTCAGTTCCACCAGTCCAAAATAGAAAACCATCAATTTTAGAAATGAGTATGCGTGAGTCCAAACAACAATCACAAAATCTGATGGACTCACAATTTCACCACCAATTTCAAAATAACACTTCATCTTTTCAAGACCAATCGCAACAAAACGATGAACCAATCAACTATGAAAAGATGCTTGAAGCCATGACTCAGGCTCAAAATGCTCGTAATCATGACATAGATATGATTGTCCAAACTCTACATTCTCATCGTTTGGCCAGTTCTGATGTCGCTAACCATTCTGTTAGAGCCGAAGAGTCATGTTATTTTAAAAAACAAGGTTCCATTTCAGCACAATCATTTGAACTTGCCCAAACTCTAAATTTTGAAAGTGACATTGACAGTTTGGCAAGTTATCCCTTTCCTGAAATTGAACTTGAGAATGAATATGATCATGAACCTCAACTTAGTGATTCAATTCTACTTCATGATTCAATTATGACTCCGGTGCTTTCACCTGATTTCAATCTTTTCCCGAGTCAACATTGGATCCTGTGCCAATTCAAAATGAAATTGAATCGCCCATCTTTGATGATCATCATATTGAACTTGACCAATTTCATACTTTTAAAAGTCCCATTGATAAATTGGCAAGTTCTCATTTTTATAAAATTGAACTCAATGAGAAATGTGACCTAGATTCTCAATTTTGTGATCCAGTTCAAATTCCAGATTCAATATTGACTTCTGTTTTGTTACCCGACTTGAGTAATATTTTAGAGTCAGTTTTGATTCCCCACGCCTGTAATTTTTGAACTTGAATCACCAATATTAAGTTACATTCTATTATGGAAAAATGAATGTGGTTTGAGTTTTAACTTCTTGATTTGGACCCACTTCCTGAACTAATCTCGACTCCTGAACCTTTACTTGACTTAAGTCCTTTCTCTGAATCGGTATTAGTTCCCATTCTTCCAAAGTCCAAGTCAATCATTCCATCTTTTCAAAGTCCATTTTAGGACAAGGCGGTTGACAAAATTGAATCTGAAATTAATTATGAAATTTGGAAATTAGATGGGGTTAAATTTTTAATAAAAATAATTCATGTACACATCATTTTAGTGGGTTATATTAGAGAGGCTTCTGGTGGGTTCCTCCGAACTCCATGCAAAGTCGATTGGGCCGCTTTTCGTGGACCAATCAAGCCACCACCTGAACCACCACCTTAAGGTAGTATTTACCTTCCCTTTCTTCTTTTTCATGCATCCATGCATTAATTCATACATTGAGGACAATGCATGAGATAAGTGTGGGGGAGGGTTCTAACATAACTTAGGTTTTTCTTTTTATTAAAAAAACAAAAAAAAAGTTTTTTATTTTTTATTTTTTTAACATTTTCTTTACTTTTAAAAACTTTTTGAAAATAGAAACAATATTTTGACATATTTTTTGTAAGAAATTAAGTTAATTTTAAGGAATAGGAAAATCAAAATTAGGATTTCTTAAACTTGATCAAAATAAGATTATTTGTTTGATTTTTAGGGTTAGGAAGATAATTTGTCAAAGTAATTTAGTCTTGATCTTTACCTTAATGAAATATGCACACTTCATACACTTACACACTTAGGGTTCAAAAACAAAGATTCTTATGCCTTATAAAAAAATAAAAAGAGAGAGAAAAAAATATATCTATGAATGATGAACAAATCTAATTATTGATTAGCTAGGTGCTTTGGCCTAAGTAAGCCTTGATATTTATGCGAAAGATGATTAGATAAGTTTGAGAAAAAACATATGTATATATAAAAAAATCCTCTGATAAAGCTGGGTATTTGTGCCTAATAAAGCATAAGTATTCACGCCTAAAAGTGGTTCATATAATAAAATCCTTAGTTTTATGGCCTTGTTTGCTCGAGTCCTTAAATCCTTGGGGTGTTTTCTCACCCGGTGCCCTAAGACCGCTTGGTTTGGGAGTCATCGATTAAAGGCTCGTTACATGGGCAAATTAGAAAGCCTAATAGAACTAAGGAATAATACCACCAAAATATATATATATATATAAATAAATAAGGCATAAGAGTTAGAGTTAAAGAACCCTTAGTCAAAGTTTTCAAGGTCACAAGGTGCCTATGACTTAGGGTAAAGTAATAGACTAGATGAGAAGTACAATTTGACTCCTTACTTTGATTGATAACAAATTTTTGAATAGAGACTAAGTTTAAGAATGAAAAATTCGGTTTTCCTATAACTTATAGATTACTTAAAACTTACAATAATATTTCAAATATTTTTCTTTCAAAATGTGTTTTCAAAATACTAAATTTTTTTCTTTCTTTATGAATTTTGTGGGTGCAATCTACTGAAAACCCTCACGAGACAAAACTCGTCCTCTAGGGGAAGCCTAGAGGTTTAACAGCCTGTTGCACATGCTCAGTGCAATCGAGTGACCTGCGAAAGTGGTCTAATAATCCTTAGCATAGTTTAGTTATTTTGCTCGAGGACGAGCAAAAGATAGGTATGGGGGTATGATTGGTCACTAATATTGCACATTCATTATCACATTCTCATACTTATTATAGAATAAACTCTGCTTTTTTCTAATTAATGTTTAATTTATTTGCATACCCATTCCTAAAGGAGAGGGAAGAGAAATGAGCCCAAAAAACCCATCAAATTCTGATTTAAATCAGAATTAATTCAAAGTCAGTAAATCAGGGAAGATCAGGTCGGTTCAGATCGGTTGAAAACTAGTTAGAACAAATTCCTACGTATCAATCGGTTGAAGCCAAAGATCAAAAGCCATTTCGTCAGAATCCCGGACTTAAACTACAAATCTAGCTGAAGATAAAAGCAAGTACCGAAGCCAGGGACTACCACCAACAGGGTGTGGCCACCTGGCCACACCCTGCCGCAAAAATGGGCCAAAGCCGCGTTTTCGCGGCTTTGTTAGAGAGTGAGGGGGAGTGCTTGCTCCCCCTATCTTCATGCACTCTCATAGGTTGGGTTTTGGTTATAAATACTGGGATTTTCAGAGCATAAAGGGGACGACCATGCAGAGATAGAATTTAGTCCACTTTTTCATTCTTTGTAGTGTAGTTTTTTTATTTTCTTTTCATGTAATTTTTATTTCTTTGTAAGTATAGTTTAGACTGAGATTCATATAAGTAAGAGAGAGAGGCTTATGTTGAGAGTGACACCGATGTACCTCCTCCATTCTTCCATCGTTTCTGCAAGCAATAAAAGGTAATTTTTTTTTATGTTTGTCTTTACTTTTGTTTTCTTCTTCTTCTTTCTACTTTTCCTCTTTTGGTTATCATAAGCATTCAAGTGAATCTAGAAGCATCAGTATAGCCATGTGTGTGTGAGTGCCAATGATACTACATGATGATGTTCTCCTCCTCAAGATTCTGTATCATTTCATTCTTGTTCGTCTTGATGATGTAATGCGAATGGGGACTGAGCTCGATCTTATGTTTTATGCGTTGAACGCCTCTGAAGCAAGGTAAAACATGCAAGGGTTCCAGGTAAGTCATCAACCAGAGGAGGTAAGTGTTTCTTTAATCTTTTCTTTCTTTTCTTTTATTTCTTTAGTTTAGATCACCAACACCAACATCACCCAAATATCTTTCACTCTTTCATTTTCTTTGTAAATATCACTTCTATTTTCTCCTTCTCCTTATTCTATCACTTTCTTCCTAACTCACTTTAACCTAATTTTTCTCTTTTTTCTTTACAAGAACTAAAAGTAAAATTTTAACCATACTTTGTAGCCTAAAAGAGAACTTACTAAAAAGCTTCTATCGTTAGTCCCTCCTTGTGGATCACGACCCACATAGCCACTTGCTATCGCGATAGAATTGAGCACCTTGCATTTTTATTTTGTATTTCTGAAATTCTTTATGTTGTGTGCAGGTAAAGCCTCAATAAAGGAGGTGCTCCGGCCATGGTGGAGAAGGAGAGGATGGTGGCGTTGGTTGATGATCGCCGTGGAAGAGCTGCTGCGCTAGATCCGGGCTGGGCTCGTTGGATGCGGCGAGGAAGGAGGACGGCTGAATGTGGGAGAAGAAGGATTATGATCGGATTAGGGTTATGATAATGGATTAGATGAAGATTATATATATAAGGGGTATTGGGTTTGTGGGTCTAATGGGTATTAGGTTTGTGAAACAAAACCTATTGCATATGGGTATGGGTCATGAGCTATAGGGTAATGGGTTTGGGGGTTTTGGAATTGGAAATGGATAATGAGTATAGATATTGGGAAAATGATCATGGACTAAGAAAGAATAGAAAAGCTAATAATAATAATAAAAGAATAACTACCTTAATAATGCTAAATAATTGTAACAACTCTTAATTAAAAATAATAATTGATAACATGCATATTAATTAACAATCAATGACAATAATAATTAATCAAAATAATTAATAATACTAATATTAATTAACAGCAACAATAATAAAAATAATAGAAAAAATAATTAACAATTACTACTACCACTAATACTAGTACTAATATTAAAATAAACAAATAAATAAAATAATAGTAACACTAATAATAATTAAGAAACACTAACAATATAAATAATAATAATACTAATAGTAATAATAATAAATAATTATTATAATGGAAGAATAATAATGGTAATAACTGCCACTAATAATATCAGTAAATAATAAGAATGATATTAGAGATGATATTAATAAGGAGCTAAAATACCATTTACTAACTAAAAAAAATAATTTGCATATTTAATAATAATAATAATCACAAGAAGAAAAATAATAAATTAAGTTGATTAAAAAAAATAATCAGTGAATCAATATAAATACTTTAGGAAAATAAAAATACAGTATCTCTAACTAGGGATCTTACACCGGTCGACCGTCCGGTCGACCGATTTGGCCTAAATAGATCCGGTCGACCGGTCGGTCGACCGTAATGGCCTGAACTAGTTTTGTAAAGAAATTTTTGAACTTTGAGTAATTTTTGAAATATTTTTAAATGGTTTGAAGTTTAAGTAGCATGCTATAGGGGATGAAATACATGTTTTAAACTAGATGTAAAAACATGTATATCAATCAAACATGCACCAAAACCAACATAACCAAAAACTTATATTTTGAAAAGTGCATTTGTGTGTGAGTGTTTTCTTGAGCACAACTATCATATCCTTACTCTTTAACATATTAATTCTTACAATGGTTCTAGGTGACTACAAGATCTTCAATTTGGGCTTTTCCATATGCATCGTTGAATAACTTGAATTCTTGATCCCGTATTGAGTCAACTTGAGTCAATCATCACCTTCTTTTAGGGAAGAAAACATCTTGAATCTTTAGAACCCTGAAATAATCTTAAACACTTAGAGAAGATTAGTAGAAATAACTATATATGTTTTGTAATCATCAAAACTCTAAAATCGGGTGATTGCAACCTTGGGCCAACACAACGAAGAAGAAGACCCTAAGTCACCATTAATGGGTGATTAAAGGTATAAAATATAGCCATTGACTTTGGAGGGCTGATTCATAAAACAAGGGGCCCAAAATCAGAAACCGAAAACTGCAGGTAACAGAGGACAGACGGGGCAGTGCACGGCAGAAAGTGCCATGCGCGCGGCTCTAGAAGAGACATATTTTCGTGGCTATGGCTACGTTTCCGTGGCCATACGGGCGCAGCCGTGCCCATACTTTGGGCCAGGGTTTTCCCCTGGCCCCCCTTGTAGGAACACCTAGAGGGGGGGTGAATAGGTGTAAATGCTAATCTACCAATCTTTATGCAAACTAAATGCGAAAGCCAAAAACAATTCTTGCAACACACCTAATACAACACACAAGTGTAGCCGAATTCCCCGTGAAGGGCTCTGGACTAACTCCTCTATATTTCCCTTGAATGGGTTAAGGTGCTATGTGAAGCTCTTATGGTTAAGTATAAGTGAGGCACACACACAAGCAAGACAAGAATGTAATGGATATACAACAATATGAAAGATGCAAGGCAACACAAGCAATATGATATGAATGATATGGCAATAAGAATGATGCTATGCACAATATAAAAAGAGAGAGAGAGAGTTGAGAGACAATGGATCAAACGCAAAGGCCAAGATATGTTTCGAGGTTCGAGCACCTAGCTCTACATCCCCGCCTACACCACCATGTAGGATTTCCAATCCACTATCTCCCACCGAGGGAACCTCTACCAAAGAGGATTTGTTACAACTCTAGGAGTACCAAACTCCTCTCTCAAACAACCACCTCACAACCGAGGGGTAGGCCCGTAGCCAATACAACAACCAACACCTCTACCGAAGAGGTTTACAACAACCAACTCCACCTCTCACTAGAAGGAGCAAACCACAAGCCTCAACCTCTACCAAAGAGGGAGCAAACACCAACCCAATACAACAACCTCAACCTCTACCTCTACCAAAGAGGGAGCAACTCAAGAAATCAAGGGTTTACAACAAGTGGTATATCTCAACCACAAACACAAAAGATCCTAATAGATTAGGATAGAAGATAGCTCAAGTGTGAAAAACTAGGTGTTTGGAAAACAAGAACTCAAAGAAAAATACTTGAGAAAAACTTTTGCAAAAGATAGAAAATGAAACTCAAGACAAATCTCCCAAAATTCTCTTTTCTTTGATTTTTTCCAAAAACCTAAAACAAATAAGATTGGAAGTTTAAAGCCCAAAAACACTTTTGAAAACTTGTTTTAAACTCTGGGAAAACAGTAATTTTTCTCTTGTAAAAACCTTAGCCAAAATCCCAAATGAATGGGGTTTATATAGGCCAAACAGAAAACTAGCCGTTAGGCTGACGTGGCAGCCTGACAGGCTACCGGTCGACCGGCCCGGTCGACCGCCAACGGTCAGAAATATGACCGTTGGGCAAAACCAGTCGACCGCCCGGTCGACCCAAACAAACAGAGAGCACTGCTCTCTTCTCCGGTCGACCGGCCCGGTCGACCGCCCACTGTGTCAGCAACGTGCACAAGTTTGTGCACGTCGATCGACCGGCCCGGTCGACCGACTTCAGCCCTAGTCGACTTATCAGAGGACTAGTCGACTTGGTTGAAGCCTGGAACAGAAAACAGGTCAGAAATACATGTTAAAGATATTTTCTAAAAATATTTTATCACTTCTAAAAATCCCAAAAAATAGTTTTATCATTTTATATTGAAAAACAAACTTGTGATAAAAATTTCAAGACATATATCAATATATTCAATCATTTTTGAGTCTTGCAAGTTTTATCAAAAACTAACACTAGTATTTTTATCAAACTTGATTTTTTCAAAACATGAATAGGAGAGTCAAAATAAGTTTGTCTAGGAAGTTAAAAACATGTATGTATATCTAGAACATATCTAGTATATATAAAAACTATTTAAACTTATTTTGATCAAACTATTCATGAAAACTAATATCAAAACCAAAAACGTGTGTGTATGTGCACTTGAGCATATCAACTATACTAAGCTTTACAATATGGATCTAAAACACACTATCTAAACTAGGATACCTAAGTCTTCTTGATGAATTCCATCTTCAAGTAGACTTGCTCCCAAATTCGTGATCCACCAAGTGCAAAGGTATGATCTTGAAGCTTTGGCACCGGAATCATCATGAAAAGCTTCTAAACTCCTTATTGAAGCTAATCACCAACTAATATCTTGGTTAATGATCTGAAACTTAAACAACACAAGATTATTAGTAAACATAACTCCATGAGTTGATCATCATCAAAACTAGAGTGGAAGGCCTTTGGGCCAACAATCTCCCCCTTTTTGATGATGATAAAACTCATGGAGTTATATATGCATGGATTAAAGTTAAGCTTCGAAGAAGCTCCCCCTTAACTCATGCATAAGCAAATAAACATAATAAATATGCAATGGAGGCTCTTAAACATGAATGCATGAATATGCATAAACAATAAGGTTCTAGATACCAATGAAATGTTCAAAACAAAACATGCTCTAGATACCAATAAAACGACAAGCAAAACATGTGCATATTAACTCAAATTCTTCTCCCCCTTTTTGTCAATCATCAACAAAAGGGGTAAACAATCAAAACAATAAATACAATGAGGGGTAAAAATCTTTCTCCCCCTTTTTGTCAATCAAAGCAATAAAAACCAAGTTCTCCCCCTTTTTGTCTAAAAACAAAAACAAGGTCAATAAGGGGTTACAATCAATTAAGATACCAAAGAATTAGATATGACAAATTAGCATCTTGATATCAATTGAAAGTAAACAAAGATCAATAAAAGTTATATGCTATATACATTCATGAAGAGGAAGACGCTAAGTTAGCTTCCCTACACATATGCATTACATGAAGAAGGGATGACAAGCCCCAATTCACATAACACATATTATGTAATGCATAAGAGGAGATGTGAAGCTCCCCCTACACACGTATATCATATAGAGAAGAGTTGTCAAGCTCCTCAATTTATGATATACTCAACATGAATCTATATGTAAGAGAGATGTTAAGCTCTCCTTGCATATAGGAAATACAAATCAAAACTTTTGAGTTTTTACATTAAACAAAATTTTAGGATACCAATTTTAAAGCATAAGACATCTTGATATCAAAAGATAGTATTTTTCTTTTTAAGCCATATGATACCAATTTGAAACTATATTTTATCATAAAGTAAGGGAGTGGGAATACAAATACAAATTGAAATATGAAAATCGAATTTTCTCCCCTTTATGAAATACCAACAAAAACTATGCGTAAGCTTGTAATAAGATACCAATTGAAAACTAAATCAATTGAAATAAAGTTGAAGCTCAAGTTCTAGCATAAACAACTATTTGTGAAAATTTATATCTTAAGCACAAATAAATATGTATATGTGTATGAAATAAACTGAGTACCAATCACAATAGATGATACCAATTAAAGAACATATATACACAATAAACATATGAGTATACAAAAAGGATCAAGTTGATACCAATTGAAAGAGTTCAATGATACCAATTGAAATGACAACAATAGCATGTGTATACCTCATATCTCAACGAAGAATACGAACTAGTTAAAATGAAAAGTTTTGTTAACTAGTACGAAATCCTTCAAGCAAGAAATAAAACAAAATTATTTTTCATAAAATATGAAATCCACATGATAATCAACACTCTAATTCAATTAGGCATAAATATGACTCATGAAAACAAAGCATGAGTAGATATAGAAAGTGAGTGTACAAATAAAGTGTGAATATCATAATCATGAAAATGTACATTAAGCTCAATTATTCCTTAAACATGAAAAACATGAAAATTATCAAAAACTTATTTAATCTTCAAGGTATATGTATGTCCTATACAAACTAAGGTATACATACATATCCAAAACACAACGAGTCCACAAAATATCTGCATTAAAGCACGTGGCTCAAAAGGATGTATATGAATAGTTTGGACAAGGTCGACATATACATGAAGTTAAACAAATAAAACACGAAAACATGAAAAACAAAATTTTCATTAACTAATTTTAATTTCAAAGTATATGTATGAATTGTCAACACAATAAGTATACATACATATCCCTAAACACAATTGAGTCCATATATATAGATTTGCGTGAAAGGCAAATGACTCAAGGGTATACATGTATATCTTAAAGTTTGGCAATACAAACATATACAGGAAGTGAAACAATCATAAAACAAATTCAAAAAATGAGAATACAAGTTGAAAATGTATGAATCATCAAAACTAGACTATACTAGCACATCTAATGGGTTCAAATAAGCATTCAACCCAAGCATATATAGATTTATTTGTAGCCCACTCTATGTACAAGTATATACCTAGTTTTAGTGAAAACTAACATCTAAACATATAGTCAACACATGAAGCATCAAAACAAATATAAAAATCATCATGATAAAACTAAAACATGATTACTATGTAAATTCTCATGTATTAGATTCATGATGTACATTATAGCTTAAATAAAAAGTGAGAATACTAAGTATGGGTTCATATAAGCATGTGTGTCTCAAATACTATACATGTATGTCAAGGATCTAATAAACATGGTATTTACAAACTAATCCATAGACAATGAAACATGCTATATGTAATACCCCGTTCCTAGAATACGTACTTAGTTGCGTATTCAGTTTTTCGATCGTATTTTTCGATTTACTTCCTGTATTTGACCGATTTCAGCTTCAAATATTATTTTCTAATATTATATATTTTCTATGATTTTTTAGATTTTTCCTGAATTAAATTGAAAATCTTCAAAACCGGTGTCGACCAGTGTCGCTAATCGATTCCCAGATTTTTAATTTACGAACGGTTTAGAATTTCAAGATGGGTCTTTAGACATTATTTCTTAGAATCACATTTCTTACCTAAATACTTTTTCTGGGAATTTTATGATTTTATGAAAATTCCAACGGAGTCGGTAGCTAACTGATTCCGGGATTTTTAGTTTTAAAACTATAATGTATTTCTTAAAACAGATTTCACCATGAGTCTTAAAATAATATTCTTGATTTTTAGTAAATTTTGCGAGTCGTTCCGAGATACTTGAATTTCAGACGATTTCGGTATTTTCCGAAATGTTTTCCGCATCCTCGACTTAAACCCGGGAGTTTGTCTTTTCATTTTTAAATCCAAGAGAAAATATCTTCCCTTTTTAATTTCTTTTCCTTTTTTCTTTTTCTTTATTCCCTTCCTTCCTCCACAACCACAAGCTTTTCCATTTTCCAAAATTCCAAATTTTTCCTAAATTACAACCTCCACACACTTCCACCAACTCCTCATTAATGCCTCTCTTTCTCTCTCTCTTCCATGGCCGGCCAAGTGGCCAAAAGAGAGACAACTCACCTCCCCTATTTGCACAAAACCCCCTCTCTTCTACTTAATTACATCTCCTTTACAAAATCAAAATCCTATATAAACTTTCCTTTACATTTCTATTACTCTTTTCTTCACTTCAACAAGGAATTAGCCTTCACCATCTCCTCCTCCATCTCAACCTCAACCACCAACTTCAAAAGAAACACCTAGATCTTCATCTCCATCTCAAGCAACCACAACTTGTGGATTGGGATCGTGTCCATTATCGCCGAGGATCAAGTTCGTCGGCAACGCTCCCTTTGAACGCGTATAGCTCCAATTAACCATTCCTTGTGAGTATTTTACTCACCAAGACTTGTAAACTTCTTAGTATACTTGTGTTTACAATTCATGTACACTTGTGCCTTCAAAATCATGCTTTTGGCCTTCAAATTCAACCATCAAATTCTGTTCTGTACCCTGTTTTCAGACCACGATTAGTCGACTTGACCTAGGTATTAGTCGACTAACCCATCTACTTGAAACGTAACCTTTTTCTGGAACACAGTTTTAGTCGACTAGACCAAATTACCAGTCGACTAGAGACCCCTAGTCGACTACATCCTCGACCCTAGTCGACTAACTTTTCCTGAAATAAATCCCAACTCTCTTTATCACAGTTTTAGTCGACTTAGCCCCACTATTAGTCGACTTAGGTATCTGTTAGTCGACTACACATTTCACCCTAGTCGACTAACTTTTCCTGAAACAGAAACCCAACTCTCTGTTTCCCAGTTTTAGTCGACTAATCCAGACTGTTAGTCGACTAGAGACCTCTATTAGTCGACTAACCATTCCACCTAGTCGACTAATTTAGGCTGTTTATTATAGTTGATCTCTTTTCTGAATTTGGATCTTAACCTTGATACATGTGTGATATATTATTCTTGTTTATGCTTCATGACTGGTACCTCATGACCTATTACTTGATGGATGCTACCTCTTGCTACTTCATGACTTGTTGTTATATAGTCTTACTTCATAACTTGTTAAATAAGGAATATCTCCATTTCATCATGCCATCACTTAACACCAAGCATGATACACTTGACTTTTGTATAAAATGGACCAACTTACATGTGGGTCGGGGGAAACATGCGGATATCGATATGTGTTCGTGTTTACAGTGGTATTAGGTATATTGTACAATCATATTTCCGGTCTGACCTGAGGGCCTCCAGGGGACCGAGGGGAGTGCTTGCTCCCTCCTTACTGGTTCCATCATGATAAGGGCATACATAAGTCCCTCCTGTTAGCCTAGCGGCTGGCTTCCGTCACCAAGCAACGGAACAATCCTGGACCGTTATCCCGGGCATGTACGGGTTCCACTGTAAACATAGTTCGTTGATAATCCCGCTGGTTTCCAATAACAACCTTGCTTTACTAGGATATGGATCTATGTGCGCTGGGACGCTGGGTCACATAGCTAGATATCACAGTAAGACAAGTAATAATAATAATAGACTTTAACTGTGGATCCATTGCATTCTGATTTTATCTCTTCATGCTTCCATTATTCGCTGTTTGATATTCATATTACTGTTCTAACTTCCTTATCCTTGTTTTATAGCCATTTGGCTATAGCCTGCTCATTGTTGGGAGGTCCTGACTCCCTTGGATTTGCATGTTCAGGTTCTGAAGCTTGGATCGAAGTGGAGCCATCCACAGAGGATCAAGCTTATCTTAGTGAGCAGGCAGACTAGTTCCTGTTCGTCGTGCCAGTCTTCTCATTTTGACTCACGGAATCTTCATCCACCTCGTGAGCTTTTTGTATACATATTGTAAATCTTACTTTTGGACTTGGTTGTGATAAAAGATACATATAATGTGTAATATTTTATCATATCTGGTGATGACTTGTACTTGTACTTTTTAAGTTGGCATATGTACGTATACCACGCTTTGTCGTGTACTCTGATCCTTGTTGTACTAAATGCTTAGCGTATATACGTGGGGGCACTTTCTGACCTACGTATATACGTCGCAGTGACGTCTCCGTATCCGCCAGGATCGGGGCGTTACAGGTTGGTATCAGAGCCTAGGCTCTCACACCTATAGTACAATCAAGCAGCAAATTAATAAAATTTGCTATTGCCAACTACAATGTACAAAGTTATCTAGTCCTTCTTGATTCCTTCTTGATTCCTTCCCTTGTGTCCTAAACTCCTTTCATTTTTCCAATTCCAGTTATCTTTTCCCCAACTCGGTATGGAGAGAAGGACGGGTCGTAGCAACTCTGGACAAACATCAAATGGACCCACGGGAGAGAATGTCGATATTCTGAGGGTCATCCAGACGATGATGGAGAACCAGCAGCAACAGACGGAACTCCTTCGGCAAGAGTTAGCAGCTCCAAAGGAACAGAGGCCGGGAAATATTTCAGACTTCAGACGGCTGCAACCAGCCATATTCACGGGTGAAGAGAAACCCCTGGATGCTGAGCAATGGCTGACAGACACCACAGACTTGTTGAATGCAGCCAGAGTTCTAAAGAAAAATCAGGTGGAGGTTGCTAAGATTCAATTGAAGGATATAGCCAGAACATGGTGGCTAGCTGAGGAGGCAAGATTGGAGAAGCCTGTCACCTGGGACACATTCTCCAAGAGTTTCTACAGTAGATTCTTCCCTGCTACTGCTCAGAAGGACATGGAAGAGCAGTTTATCAGACTTCAGCAATGGAATAAGTCCGTGGATGAGTATGCCGCGGAATTTCTCAGACTTAGCCGCTTTGCTCCGTACATGGTAACGGATGAGGAGAAGCGGGCAAGTAGATTTCAGCAGGGCTTGCAGATGGACATCCAAGTCTTCTTAATGCCCCAGCAGCTGAAGACTTATTCAGAAGTCCTCACCATAGCTCGAGAAGTGGAGCGTGGGCTAGAGAAGAAGCAAGTGAACCAGATGAGGAACCAGGCCATGAAGAGGCCATTTGCACCAATGGGAAGAGGAGGCCCATACAGAGCAGCAAAGGTTCAGGCAATGAGGCAACCATTCCGACCAGCTCCTTACCAGGCGGCCCAACCATTATCCTTCTGTAGCTATTGTCAGAAACCAGGTCACATTCGTCAGAATTGCCGTAGGGCAAATGGATTATGCTTGGTATGTGGTTCCCGAGACCATTCCATAGAAGCCTGTCCACACAGAAGAATGGGGATAGCCGGCCAAGCTTTGCCAGCGCTACAGGGACCAAATGGACAGAGATCACTTCCAGGGCTACTTGGACAGAGGAATCAAGGACCGGTGATTAGGAGAGCTCTTCCCCCTCCTTCACAGCAAGCTATTCGCCCAGTTCAGAGAGGAGCTAGGACTGCAGCAGGGCGTGGAAGGGGTCAAGCTTATAATCTGACGGAAGAAGAGGCTGAGACTTCTGAGGAGGTGATAACAGGTAAAATCAGGGTACACTCAAAACCTGTTTTAGCCCTCTTCGATTCTGGAGCTTCTCATTGTTATATCTCAGATAATTTTGTGGCATTGCATTCTATACCTGTTAAATCTTTTGACCACAAATGGGAGATTAGTACAGGGAATGGGGTAGTCATATCTACTAGAGTTTGTGCTGATTGTCCAGTAGAACTTTGTGGCAAGACCTTGGCCATAGATATGCTCGTACTAGACACCAAAGGGTACGACGTAATCTTAGGCATGACCTGGCTCAGCCTATATTATGCAGTTATTGACTGTAGGGAGAAGAAGATTAATTTCAGAATCCCTCTTCAGCCTGAATTCCAATTTAGTGGAGAAGTGAAGTCTACCAAGAGAAAGACTCGGATGACTACTTCGGAGATTCAGAAGAAGGGAATACCGGTGTGGGATGAATTCCCAGGAGTGTTTGCTGAAATCTCAGGACTTCCACCTAAAAGGATGATTGAGTTCTCTATTGATACGGTGCCTGGAGCAGCTCCTATATCCAAGGCTCCGTACAGGATGGCACCGACGGAGTTGGAGATTCTAAAGAAGCAGCTGCAGGAATACTCTGATAAGGGATTGATTCGGCCAAGTACTTCACCATGGGGAGCTCCAGTATTATTGGCAAACAAGAAGGATGGTGATAAAAGGCTTTGTATTGATTATAGAGAATTGAATAAAGTTACCATCAAGAACAAGTATCCCTTACCAAGGATTGATGATCTGTTTGATCAGCTTCATGGAGCCCGAGTATTCTCTAAATTAGACTTACAGTCGGGGTACCATCAGCTGAGGGTGAAGAAAGAGGATATTCCGAAGACGGCATTCAGGACCCGTTATGGCCACTATGAGTTTCTAGTTATGCCTTTCGGAGTCACCAATGCCCCTTCAGTTTTCATGGATTTGATGAACAGAGTGTTCTCGCCCTATTTGGACCAGTTTGTTGTTGTTTTTATAGATGACATCTTGATCTATTCAAAGAACAACAGGGAGCATGCAGAACACTTGAGGATAGTATTGCAGACTCTCCAGCAGGAGCAGCTTCATGCTAAGAGGAGCAAGTGTGACTTTTGGTTGGACAGTATAGCCTTCCTTGGACACATAGTTTCAGCAGAAGGAATTTCAGTTGATCCCAGCAAAGTCCAGGCAGTGAAGGATTGGCCTATTCCCAAGACGGTGACTGAGATTAAGAGTTTTCTTGGACTAGCCGGATATTACAGACGCTTTGTCCAAGATTTCTCTAAGATTGCAGCCCCGTTGACCAAGCTCACCCGGAAAGGGGAAAGGTACATATGGACAGAAGAATGTACTGCGCCTTTGAGCAATTGAAGCAGAGACTTATTTCAGCTCCAATCTTGAGGACTCCCTCAGGAAGAGGAGGGATGGTCATATTCAGTGATGCATCAGGAAAAGGCCTGGGGTGTGTACTAATGCAACATGATCATGTCATAGCATATGCATCCAGACAACTGAAGACTCATGAGCGGAATTACCCAACTCATGACTTGGAGCTAGCAGCTGTGATATTTGCCTTAAAGATCTGGAGGCATTATCTTCTGGGAGACAAAGTGTTGATATACACGGATCACAAGAGCCTCAAGTATATTTTCTCACAGAAAGAGTTGAACATGAGGCAGAGGAGGTGGCTTGAACTGATGGCGGACTATGATATAGACTTGCAATATCATCCGGGCAAGGTCAATACAGTTCCAGATGCACTGAGCAGGAAGCCAGAGAATAGAATACTAGTCCAAATCACTCAGCAGAAGGAGTTAATTCAAGACTTCATCAAATTGGACTTGATGGTAGTTCGAGGAGTTGATAAGGCAGGACAGTACATGACTTTGCAGATTCAGTCAGCCTTGATAGATGAGATCAAGGAAGCTCAAAAGGAAGACCCCAGATTACAGATATTTCGAGCTCAGGTAGAGGCTGGATTGAGGACTGATATCTGTATTCATCCAGATGGTGCATTATATTTTGGTAGCAGACTTTGTGTTCCCCAAGGAGAAGTCCGACAGAAGATTCTAACAGAAGCACACAGTTCAGCCTATTCCATACACCCAGGGGGAACCAAAATGTATCAAGACTTGAAGAAACAGTTTTGGTGGAATGCTATGAAAAGGGAGATAGCCCAGTATGTAGCCAAGTGCTTAGTTTGTCAGCAGATAAAGATCGAACATCAGAGGACAGCTGGACTTCTACAACCCTTACCAATACCCGAATGGAAGTGGGAGCACATCACCATGGATTTTGTTACGGCATTACCTCGTAGTCCTAAGGGTAATAATGCTGTATGGGTAATCATTGATCGCCTCACCAAATCAGCTCACTTCATACCATTCAGGGTAGGCCAGACAACAGAGGTTTTGGCAGACAAGTACATGAAGGAGATAGTTCGTCTACATGGAGTTCCAGTTAGTATTGTATCAGACAGAGACACAAGATTCAGATCACATTTCTGGGAAAGTCTCCAAGAAAGTCTAGGAACTCGTCTGAAATTCAGTACTTCCTATCACCCTCAGACAGACGGACAATCTGAAAGGACTATCCAGATTCTTGAAGACATGTTGCGGGCTTGCATGATTGAATTCAAGGGATCATGGGAAGATCATCTTCACTTGGCTGAATTTTCTTATAATAACAGCTATCAGGCAAGTATCAAGATGGCACCATTTGAAGCATTGTATGGAAGGAAGTGTAGGTCACCGATTTGTTGGGACGAAGTCGGTGAGAGGAGACTTTTGGGGCCAGAGATCCTGATTCAGACAACAGATAAAGTCAGGATCATCAGAGATCACCTCAGGGCAGCTCAGAGTCGGCAGAAAAGTTGGGCGGACACTCAGAGAAGGCCATTGGAATTCCAGACAGGAGATCATGTGTTTTTGAAGATATCACCTACAAAAGGAGTAATCCGGTTCGGTACTCGTGGAAAGCTTAGTCCGAGATATATCGGCCCATTCGAGATTTTGGACCGTGTGGGAGATGTGTCTTATCGATTGGCATTACCGCCATCGTTGGACGGAGTTCACAATGTATTCCACGTATCACAGTTGAGGAAGTATGTCAAGGATGATAGTCATATCCTGGATCACTCCGAACTGGAACTACAACCGGATTTGTCGTATCAAGAGCAACCGATGGCCATTTTGGGCAGAAGTGTCAAGACATTGAAGAATAAGGCTATACCATTAGTGTTGGTGTCTTGGAACAGACATGCGCCAGGAGAGGCCACGTGGGAACGAGAGGATGTTATCCGTGAGCGTTATCCGCAACTCTTCACAACTTAGATTGGTAAGATTCCTTCTTTCTATCCTTCTCTACTGTTATCCTTCTTCTCATCCTTCCTTACTGTTACCTTTCACTTTCTGAAATTTCGAGGACGAAATTTTTTGTAAGGTGGATGGATTGTAATACCCCGTTCCTTGAATACGTACTTAGTTGCGTATTCAGTTTTTCGATCGTATTTTTCGATTTACTTCCTGTATTTGACCGATTTCAGTTTCAAATATTATTTTCTAATATTATATATTTTCTATGATTTTCTGGATTTTTCCTGAATTAAATTGAAAATCTTCAAAACCGGTGTCGACCAGTGTCGCTGATCGATTCCCGGATTTTTAATTTACGAACGGTTTGGAATTTCTAGATGGGTCTTTAGACATTATTTCTTAGAATCACATTTCTTACCTAAATACTTTTTCTGGGAATTTTATGATTTTATGAAAATTCCAACGGAGTCGGTAGCTAACTGATTCCGGGATTTTTAGTTTTAAAACTATAATGTATTTCTTAAAACGGATTTCACCATGAGTCTTAAAATAATATTATTGATTTTTAGTAAATTTTGCGAGTCGTTCCGAGATACTTGAATTTCGGACGATTTCGGTATTTTCCGAAATGTTTTCCGCATCCTCGACTTAAACCCGGGAGTTTGTCTTTTCATTTTTAAATCCAAGAGAAAATATCTTCCCTTTTTAATTTCTTTTCCTTTTTTCTTTTTCTTTATTCCCTTCCTTCCTCCACAACCACAAGCTTTTCCATTTTCCAAAATTCCAAATTTTTCCTAAATTACAACCTCCACACACTTCCACCAACTCCTCATTAATGCCTCTCTTTCTCTCTCTCTTCCATGGCCGGCCAAGTGGCCAAAAGAGAGACAACTCACCTCCCCTATTTGCACAAAACCCCTCTCTTCTACTTAATTACATCTCCTTTACAAAATCAAAATCCTATATAAACTTTCCTTTACATTTCTATTACTCTTTTCTTCACTTCAACAAGGAATTAGCCTTCACCATCTCCTCCTCCATCTCAACCTCAACCACCAACTTCAAAAGAAACACCTAGATCTTCATCTCCATCTCAAGCAACCACAACTTGTGGATTGGGATCGTGTCCATTATCGCCGAGGATCAAGTTCGTCGGCAACGCTCCCTTTGAACGCGTATAGCTCCAATTAACCATTCCTTGTGAGTATTTTTACTCACCAAGACTTGTAAACTTCTTAGTATACTTGTGTTTACAATTCATGTACACTTGTGCCTTCAAAATCATGCTTTTGGCCTTCAAATTCAACCATCAAATTCTGTTCTGTACCCTGTTTTCAGACCACGATTAGTCGACTTGACCTAGGTATTAGTCGACTAACCCATCTACTTGAAACGTAACCTTTTTCTGGAACACAGTTTTAGTCGACTAGACCAAATTACCAGTCGACTAGAGACCCTTAGTCGACTACATCCTCGACCCTAGTCGACTAACTTTTCCCTGAAATAAATCCCAACTCTCTGTATCACAGTTTTAGTCGACTTAGCCCCACTATTAGTCGACTTAGGTATCTGTTAGTCGACTACACATTTCACCCTAGTCGACTAACTTTTCCTGAAACAGAAACCCAACTCTCTGTTTCCCAGTTTTAGTCGACTAATCCAGACTGTTAGTCGACTAGAGACCTCTATTAGTCGACTAACCATTCCACCTAGTCGACTAATTTAGGCTGTTTATTATAGTTGATCTCTTTTCTGAATTTGGATCTTAACCTTGATACATGTGTGATATATTATTCTTGTTTATGCTTCATGACTGGTACCTCATGACCTATTACTTGATGGATGCTACCTCTTACTACTTCATGACTTGTTGTTATATAGTCTTACTTCATAACTTGTTAAATAAGGAATATCTCCATTTCATCATGCCATCACTTAACACCAAGCATGATACACTTGACTTTTGTATAAAATGGACCAACTTACATGTGGGTCGGGGAAACATGCGGATATCGATATGTGTTCGTGTTTACAGTGGTATTAGGTATATTGTACAATCATATTTCCGGTCTGACCTGAGGGCCTCCAGGGGACCGAGGGGAGTGCTTGCTCCCTCCTTACTGGTTCCATCATGATAAGGGCATACATAAGTCCCTCCTGTTAGCCTAGCGGCTGGCTTCCGTCACCAAGCAACGGAACAATCCTGGACCGTTATCCCGGGCATGTACGGGATCCACTGTAAACATAGTTCGTTAATAATCCCGCTGGTTTCCAATAACAACCTTGCTTTACTAGGATATGGATCTATGTGCACTGGGACGCTGGGTCACATAGCTAGATATCACAGTAAGACAAGTAATAATAATAATAGACTTTAACTGTGGATCCATTGCATTCTGATTTTATCTCTTCATGCTTCCATTATTCGCTGTTTGATATTCATATTACTGTTCTAACTTCCTTATCCTTGTTTTATAGCCATTTGGCTATAGCCTGCTCATTGTTGGGAGGTCCTGACTCCCTGGATTTGCATGTTCAGGTTCTGAAGCTTGGATCGAAGTGGAGCCATCCACAGAGGATCAAGCTTATCTTAGTGAGCAGGCAGACTAGTTCCTGTTCGTCGTGCCAGTCTTCTCATTTTGACTCACGGGATCTTCATCCACCTCGTGAGCTTTTTGTATACATATTGTAAATCTTACTTTTGGACTTGGTTGTGATAAAAGATACATATTATGTGTAATATTTTATCATATCTGGTGATGACTTGTACTTGTACTTTTTAAGTTGGCATATGTACGTATACCACGCTTTGTCGTGTACTCTGATCCTTGTTGTACTAAATGCTTAGCGTATATACGTGGGGGCACTTTCTGACCTACGTATATACGTCGCAGTGACGTCTCCGTATCCGCCAGGATCGGGGCGTTACACTATAAAACATCAAAAACATGATATGAAAGATAAACATGGAAAGCATGTAAACATAAGGAGTTAGAGATTCGATACCAAAATCAATGAGGGCGCCGCTCTAGTTCTCCAAACCAATGGTGGTTCTCTCCACCAAACATCCCTTGAAAGTGATGCATCCAATTGATTTCCATGAAGCTTGGAACGCATCCACTCCAAGGTACGGCTACTCTCACGTCATGTGAGGGCCCACACCTACATCAAAAATAGGAGGCGTGGTCTTTGGTACCCATACTCTTTTGGGTCCATGAGGGTTAGTCTCATTTCTAACCCAAACAAAACTCTTTGCTAAATTTGAAGTATGTAATCTATCAAACAAAATTTAGCAAGGTGGCCCCTACGTCCACAACGTGTACAAGTGTACACATGAGCATACATAGTGTGATGGTGTCCGTGAGGAGCATGTGTATGCCGTGTATGGTGTGCATGAAAAGATGGAACTTATTTCTTTCGAAACAAAGATTCCAAGCGTGTATGGTTCATGGCACATTGGCTCATAGTGGAGCCCAAATAATCTACTCTCTTCTTTAACAAACCAATATCATCATTAATCTTGGAAGAAGAGGTACATGCAATAGGTAGACTAGATGAAGAAGCTACACTAGCATGGCAAACATGAAAATCAATTTTATGTTGCAAAACATTATTTTTCTCTAAACAAACATTTAACTCATTCGAAATAGAGATTATTTTATTTTTCAAAAGAAACATTTTCTTTTAAAACAAAATCTACTTTAGAAGTCAGATCTTCATTTTTCTTCAAAAATGTTTCACAATCATTTTTATTTTTCAAAAATTTATTTTCTTTTAAAATATGGTCTAATTGAGATCTCAATGAATCCCTTTCATTATAGACCTCAACCTTCTCTTGCAAAACATTGTCAAGTCTAGAATGCAAACATTTATTTTCTTTTTCAAGTCCTAGACTTTTCTTTTTCAAAATTTTATATTTTTCTATTAACTTTTCACAAACAATAGAAAGTTCTTCATTCAAAGCATGGGGATCAATATTCTCATTACATGAAGAACTAGCACTATCATCACAATCTAAGTGGGGTTCTGAATGTACCTCAAGGGAGTCATTCCCTTGGACCATGAAGCATTGTGAGTCGGATTCTCCACTAGATTTCTCCGGTTGATTTGGCAATTGAAGCTTGGAGGTGGTGGTTGTTGTCAACAAATTCCACACTGCAAAGGCGGAATCAAAGTTAGAAACACACATAAGATAATCTTTAGGCAATGTGCTTCTAATGGCCTCTAGGGCTTGTGTATTGGCCCCTATATGATCACCATTACCAAGATAGCATTTCTTGGTAGCGGCAAGGAAGACGTACAAACCTAGGGTCTTTAGGTACATGGGCATCCTATATTTCCAAACAACAATGTTGGAAGGGTCAAAGCTAGGTGGGGTCATGAAGTCCATGGCAAACTATATGAGTGTGCAAACAAACAAATGCAAACAATAGATTAGCAAGCAAATGGATCTCACTCCTAGGATGTTAAGCCTAATATCAGGAGCACTAGCTCTGATACCAATTGTAGGAACACCTAGAGGGGGTGAATAGGTGTAAATGCTAATCTACCAATCTTTATGCAAACTAAATGCGGAAGCTAAAAATAATTCTTGCAACACACTTAATACAACACATAAGTGTAGCCGAATTCCCCGTGAAGGGCTCTGGACTAACTCCTCTTGATTCCCCTTGAATGGGTTGAGGTGCTATGTGAAGCTCTTGTGGTTAAGTATAAGTGAGGCACACACACAAGCAAGCCAAGCATGTAATGGATATACAACAATATGAAAGATGCAAGGCAACACAAGTAATATGATATGAATGATATGGCAATAAGAATGATGCTATGCATAATATAAAAAGAGAGAGAGAGTTGAGAGACAATGGATCAAACGCAAAGGCCAAGATATATTTCGAGGTTCGAGCACCTAGATTTACATCCCCGCCTACACCACCGTGTAGGATTTTCAATCCACTATCTCCCACCGAGGGAACCTCTACCAAAGAGGATTTGTTACAACTCTAGGAGTACCGAACTCCTCTCTCAAACAACCACCTCACAACCGAGGGGTAGGCCCGTAGCCAATACAACAACCAACACCTCTACCGAAGAGGTTTACAACAATCAACTCCACCTCTCACTAGAGGGAGCAAACCACAAGCCTCAACCTCTACCAAAGAGGGAGTAAACACCAACCCAATACAACAACCTCAACCTCTACCAAAGAGGGAGCAACTCAAGAAATCAAGGGTTTACAACAAGTGGTATATCTCAACCACAAACCTCTTTCCTTTTTCCATAAACACAAAAGATCCTAATAGATTAGGATAGAAGATAGCTCAAGTGTGAAAAACTAGGTGTTTGGAAAACAAGAACTCAAAGAAAAATACTTGGGAAAAACTCTTGCAAAAGATAGAAAATGAAACTCAAGACAAATCTCCCAAAATCTCTTTTCTTTGATTTTTTCCAAAAACCTAAAACAAATAAGATTGAAAGTTTAAAGCCCAAAAACACTTTTAAAAACTTGTTTTAAACTCTGGGAAAACAGTAATTTTTCTCTTGTAAAAACCTTAGCCAAAATCCCAAATGAATAGGGTTTATATAGGCCAAATAGAAAACTAGCCATTAGGCTGACGTGGCAGCCTGACAGGCTACCGGTCAACCGGCCCGGTCGACCGCCAACGGTCAGAAATATGACCGTTGGGCAAAATCGGTCGACCGCCCGGTCGACCCAAACAAACAGAGAGCACTGCTCTCTTCTCCGGTCGACCGGCCCGGTCGACCGCCCACTGTGCCAGCAACGTGCACAAGTTTGTGCACGTCGGTCGACCGGCCCGGTCGACCGACTTCAGCCCTAGTCGACTTGTCAGAGGACTAGTCGACTTGGTTGAAGCCTGGAACAGAAAACAGGTCAGAAATACATGTTAAAAATCTTTTCTAAAAATCTTTTATCACTTCTAAAAATCACAAAAAATAGTTTTATCATTTTATATTGAAAAACAAACTTGTGATAAAAATTTCAAGACATATATCAATATATTCAATCATTTTTGAGTCTTGCAAGTTTTATCAAAAACCAACACTAGTATTTTTATCAAACTTGATTTTTTCAAAACATGAATAGGAGAGTCAAAATAAGTTTGTCTAGGAAGTTAAAAACATGTATGTATATCTAGAACATATCTAGTATACATAAAAACTATTTAAACTTGTTTTCATCAAACTATTCATGAAAACCAATATCAAAACAAAAAACGTGTGTGTATGTGCAGTTGAGCATATCAACTATACTAAGCTTTACAATATGGATCTAAAACACACTATCTAAACTAGGATACCTAAGTCTTCTTGATGAATTCCATCTTCAAGTAGACTTACTCCCAAACTCGTGATCCACCAAGTGCAAAGGTATGATCTTGAAGCTTTGGCACCGGAATCATCATGAAAAGCTTCTAAACTCCTTGTTGAAGCTAATCACCAACTAATATCTTGGTAATGATCTGAAACTTAAACAACACAAGATTATTAGTAAACATAACTACATGAGTTGATCATCATCAAAACTAGAGTGGAAGGCCTTTGGGCCAACACCCCTTTTCCCTGGTGCCTATAAATACCCCTTGGTGTTTTTCAGAGAGGAAATATGCAATGTTTTAGGGTAGTTTCATTTCTATTTTATAGTTTAGAATAGTTTAGGTTAGTGTTCTTCTTCTTCCTCCTTTGTATTTTTCATTTCTTGTAGATCTTGTAATAGGAGAGAGAATGGGACATGAGTAGAAGGCAAGAGTTCTTGTAATAGAAGGTAACAAGCTATGAAAGGTTCTCTCTTTACCTCTCTTTGTTTTCTTCTCTTTAACTCCTTTTACATGTGCAGCTAACTTTTCTCTCATTGTAACTAACTACTAACCACTAACTAGTCTAACTTCTTATTTGATAATCCACATGTATCTAATAACCTCTACTTGGCCTTTGCACTTGCAAGTGCCATTGATGGCTCATGATGATGGATCTAACACTCTAACATCTAAATCTCTAACAAGCTAACATTACTTTATTTCATGCTTGCTCTTATTGGGTTTTGATGATTTAAGTGTAGCTTGCACTTGTTGGTTGAATTTGGATGTGAAAGTTAACATATGAGCCATACTTTGTAAAGCTCTTGAACCAAGGACTAGTGATGGCCAATAATACATGTGAGGCAACTATCACTAAGATGTTAGCATGTCAGTGGAGTCATTAGTAGTTAGTAGCCATGGGTTTTCTTTCTTTTTCACTTTATTTAGAAACAATATCAAAAATCACAAAAACTATTTCTTCTATGTTTCCCATTTCTTTATGTTTCACCGTACTTCTCTTTTCATCCTTTGTTTTCTTTTCTTTTCATTCTTTCAAACATTGAAGAACTTTTAACACACACGTGAATTGATTGCTAAAAGAAAGAACAATCAAAGAGTTTAAGAATTTACCGTGTAGCTTGTGGCTAACGGGTCGTGTCCACGAGGAGGAATGGGATGGAAGCTTTTTGGTGAATCGTTTAAAAACAAAGAATTGTGTTCGTTTTTTAATGAAAAAGAGAATGGAAAGAAAGAGATGATTAAATGAGAAATTGCAACTTTAGAAAAGGCTTTGGAGAAGGTGATTTAAAAAAGTTCGAAGATTATTTTGTTGATTATAATAATGAAGAAAATCTGGGCTCACTATCTCACTACTTAATTGTTCATTCTTCTATTAAAATCTTAAGTGCCTCAAAGTGATCATAGGCAAAACTTAAAGTTAATTTTTAGAAAGTTTGAAGTAAAGCACATAAGATGGTTGGAAGAGTTTTAGTCTTTTCTTCGAGAAATCGTTTAGAATTGAATATTAAATCATCAAGCGCGAAGAAGCAAGAATGAAGTAAAAATAATTCAAGAGACGTTCATGAAAGAAGTGAGAGTTTAACAATCCAAACCCATCCTCATGTGCCTTCAAGAACACTTTCAAAAAGAAAGGCTTTAAGTAAGGCATACAAATGATTCATTGGGTCTTTTTCTTTTAAAAACAGAAGAGAAGAAGAACAAGAGAAAGTTACAATAGCGAGCCCAGAAAACCGTTTTAGTTGCCCATGGAAAACGAAGAAGAAAGCATAGAAATAATGCAAACCATACCGTACTACAAGTGGAAGAAAACGTGGCTCGACTCTTGTATTGATGTCACTTCAATCTTCAAGTACAAGCACTCAATTCCTCTCTCTCACAAGTATTGATACTGGACTACAAATTAAAAACAAGATTACAACTTTTGTGCTAGCTAACAAATAACCTAAATCCTTAGAAAATAAGCACAAATTCTAATCCAAGTCTTCGCTCCATTTTCCTTTGCTGAAACCAGTATTTATAGGGAAAAACCAAAATGGGAGGATCCCGACAAGATTGGGGGAGCAAACGCTCCCCCAACAACCTCCAACAAGCCGCGGAAACGCAGCTAGGGCCGTGTTTTCGCGGCCCTGGTGTGGCCAGGTGGCCACACCCAAAAGGGGGATCTCCTGGTTTGGTGATTTCCTGTATCTTCTGCTGGTTTTCTTGTTTCTGCTCCAAACGTTGACGAAATAGCCTTTGATTGTGTGGCTTCAACCGCTTGATTCAGGGAGGATTCTTCTCAACCTCTTGATATGCCAAGATTTTGCCCTGATTCTTTGATTTTGAATTTATTCTGAATTAAATCAGAATTTGGTGGGCTTTTGGGATTGTTTCTCTTTTCTTTCTTTTAGCACTTGGGCCTACATTTAACAAAGAAAAAGAAGACTTATTAATAGGATTTATTAGCTAAAAAGTATATTAAGGTAACAATGTAAATGCAATATATGTGACTAATCACACCCCTACACTTATCTTTTGCTCGCCCTCGAGCAAAACATCAGACTAATTCTAATCAATTATTAGACCACTTTCGCAGGTCACTCGATTGCACTGAGCATGTGTAACAAGCCGTTAAACCTCCAGGTTACCCCTAGAGGATGAGTTTTGTCTCGTGAGGGTTTTCAGTGGATTGCACCCACAAAATCCATGAAGAAAGAGAAAAAGGTTAGTATTTTCGAAAAGCATTTTTTTTTAAGGAGAAAATATTTGAAGTATATTTGTAAGACTTTAAGTAATCTATAAGTTATAGGAATATCAAATTTTTTATTCCTAAACTTAGTCTCTGTTCAACAACATGTCATTAATCAAAGTAAGGAGTCAAATTGATTTTCTCATCTATTCTATTAATTTATCCCGAGTCGTATACACCATCGTGACTGTGAAGTTGACTAAGGGTTCTTTAACATTAACTCCTATGCCTTATTTATTTTTAGTGGAATTTATTTCTCAATTTCATTAGGCTTTCTAATCTGCCCATGTAACGAGCCTCCAGTCGGTGACACCCAAACCGGACAGTTTTAGGGCACCAGGTGAGAAAACACCTCTAAGGACTTAAACACTCGAGCAGATAAGGCCACGAAACCAAGGTTTTTATTTATAAGATGTACCCCTTTTAGGCGTGAATACTTATGCTTCATGAGGCATAAATACCCAGCTTAATCAGAGGATTTATATATATACATTTTTTCTTCTCAAACTTATCCAATTATCTTTTGCATAAATACCAAGGCTTGCTTAGGCCAAAGCACCTAGCTAATCAATAATTAGATTTGTTTATTTTTTCTCTTTTTCATAATATTTTCTTTATATAAGGCATAAGAGTCTCTATTTTTAAACCCTAAGTGTGTAAGTGTATGTAATGTGCATATTTCATCAAGGTAAATATCAAGACTAAATTACTTTCACAAATTTTCTTCCTAACCCTAAATATCAAACAAGTTATCTGACTTTGACCAAGTATAAGAAATCCTAATTATGATTTTCCTATTCCTTAAAATTGACTTAATTTCTTACAAAAAATATAACAAAATATTGTTCTTACCTTTCAAAAAGTTTATATATATATATATATATATATATATATATATATATATATATATATATATATATATATATATAATTTTTTTTTCTTTCAAGTTATAGTAGTCATCATGTTAGATCCCTCCCCCACACTTATCTCATGCATTGTCCCTAATGTATGAAAGAAATATATACATGCATGAAATGAAATGTAAAAGAGGTATAAATATTATGCAGGAATATGTACAACATCAAGTTTCTCCCACACCTAGGTCTTTTTCGGTCTTATCCCTCTAGCTCTCTTCCCATCATTCCAATGGGTCCTCTTTATAGGGCACAGTGGGGAGACCAATTGTTTTGTCATTTTAGCTTTCTGCCTCCCCCGTCTCACCTTCTTTAGGTGTTTCTTCCTCATATTGCTACAATCATTATTCAAAAATTTGTTACCAACACCCTTCTCATTTGGAACTTCTTCATTATGAATGCCTAGGAATTCTAACTCAGTTCCATATATCTCCTCAAAACTTAGGTCAACACTTTCCCCTAGAGATGTGCAATTAACCAAAAGATCCCTAGTTGGTTCATCCAAACACATGAGTTCTTCTTCGAAGAGGTTTTCAAAGAGTATGTCAATCGGAGGTTCTTGAATTATATCCTCATGCGATACATTATTGGTTGGCTCATCGAAAGTGAAGATATTCAAATCAATTTTTCCCTTTTTAAAGGGTACTCTAACATTAGGATCTTCGACATCAAGATAATCGCATTCATTTTTAAATAATTCATTAAGAAACAGCGACTCATCTTCTGAATCTTCACTCTCTTCATCACAGTTGTTTTCAACAAAGTTTACCTCAAGTGTTTGATCTCTTATCTTACGAGGTTGTTTGTCTAGGTTGAAGACATTGACTTCTCTAGTCATGTCCCCAAAAGTTAACCTCATGGATCCATTCCTACAATTGATGATGGCATTGGCAGTAGCAAGGAATGGTCGCCCTAGGATAACAGGAGTTTGAGCCCTATGATTGGAGTTAGACACAGGTTGTGTCTCAAGAACTATGAAATCAACAGGGTAAATAAACTCCCCAACCCGGATAAGGACATCATTAATCTCCCCTTTTGGAACTTTCACTGAACGGTCAGCCAGTTGGATAGTGACTCGAGTTGGACTAAGATCGCCCAACCCGAGTTGTTGATAAACTGAGAATGGAAGCAAGTTGATACTTGCCTCCAAGTCAAGAAGTGCACGACTAATCTCGGCTTGTCCTATTGTGCAGGCAATGGTTGGACTACCTGGATCTTTGTACTTGACAGGGATCGAACCCGATAGTAGCTCACTAATGTTAGTGGCTAAGAAGACCTTTTTAGGTACATTAGTCTTTCTCTTCTGGGTGCACATGTCCTTAAGAAACTTAGCATAAGATGGGACTTGTTGGATGGCATCAAGAAGTGGCACATTTATCTTCACTTGATTAAAGATCTCAATTATCTTATCCATGTACGAATTTTACTTGTTTTTTAGCCTATTAGGAAATGGTGCTATAGGCTGGTGCACATGACTGGTTGACTTATTTTTTTTAGATTCATCAAATTTAGGAGGAGTAGGATTAGATGAGGTGGATGCTGAAGTGTGATTGTGCTGATTAGGATTAGGTGGTGTTGACACTTGGTTATCAACTTTCTTTCCCGACCTCAATGTATGAACAACATTACATTGATTCAATGACTGATCCTCAACCAAATGAGCTTGTTGTAAATTCTTAGGATTCATAATTGGTTGACTGGGCAAGGTACCCTTTGGCCTCTCCTGTTGTGGATTGGTTAACTGGCTCATTTGACCCTCTAGCCTCTGTATTGTTTGCATGAGGGAATCCTGGTTCTTCATGTACCTTTTCATGTTTTTCTCAAAATCAGTCATTCTCCTTTCAAGTTGAGGATTCTGGAGGGAAGATATTGGAGCTTGGTTGGGAAAATTTTGTTGATAATTTACAAAATTGTTGGGAGAATTGTGCGGGTGATTGGAAAAGTTAGGTTGATGATTGGAAGAATTATTGGAATGATGGAAGTGGTTTGCATGGTTTGACCGTGGGTGGTCATTATTTTGATGGCTCCATGAGAAATTGGGGTGATTTCTCCAGCCAGGATTGTATGTTAGAGCGTAATGATCATTGTTCGACGTTGAGAAGGCCGCATTCATCGGTTCAGAAAAATGTTGGTGAGCTTGAAATACAGGACACTCCTCAAACACATGATTCATGACCTGACAGTAAGTACAACCCGGAGTTGGAACTTGGTTCGGGCTGACTTGATTGACTGGACTTGGTTCCTTAGTTTCTAGAGCTTCCAGTCTTCTCGCTAGGTTAGCTAACTTAGCCTTGTTAGCTATGGATGACTCCTTTTGAAGAGATAGAGTTAGGATTTCTAGAGCTTTCACTAGTAGGTTCCCATTGGATGGTCTTTTCAGCTAGATTCTCATATAAATCCCATCCTTCATGCTCATCCTTCTGCAAGAATCCCCCTTGGCACATACATTCTAAGAGGGTCTTGGTCGAGTAGTCTAAACCGTCATAAAGAATTTGGCATTGTTGCCATTTCTCTATTCCATGATGAGGACATTGGACAAGGAGGTCTTTGAAGCGTTCAAAGTACTTTCAAAACGGTTCATTAGGTTCTTGCTTGAATTGCATGATGTTCTTCCTAACGAGAGCGGTCTTGTGGATTGGATAAAATTTCTTCAAGAAGACCTTGATGAAACCATCCCAAGATGTGATAGAGTCAGCCGCTAAGCTGTAGAGCCATTTCTTGGCTAGGTCCTTAAGAGCAAATGGGACAAATCTCAACCTAATAGCATCATCTGCAAGGTGTGAGATTTTCATCATTAAGCATACTTCCTCAAATTCTTTTATGAAGAAATAAGCATCTTCAGACTCTAAGTCATGGAACTTATGGAGTGTATTGATGAACTGTGGCTTAAGCTCAAAGTTGTGTTCACAACCGATGGAAGTTGGATGCAGGATGGAAGTGATGTTCTAATGGGATAAAACCTATCCTGCAAAGATGTCGGTCGATCCATAACCGAATCTGGTCTTGTTTCGAACTTGGGTGGTGATGTGTTTCTAGTTAACCTAGATGAATTAGGGTCTCTTGACCACACTTGCATACACAAACACAATCACAAACAAGTTCACCAATAGTCAAGAAAAGAAAACAACCAAGCCTAGTCTAAGGTAACCTTGACCTAGACAACTCCTAACTGGTTGATTGTCCACTGGAGGTATAATGTAGACTTTGACCACAAGCTAATCAGCCGGTCAGGGCAAGATTGGTGGGAGGTTATCCGTCAAAGACGTTTCTTAATTAAGTAACCACCAATCTTTGGGCTTTCGGCCCTCAATCCCCTTCCTAGACACTGATTTGGCAGGAGTCAATTTCCAACAACCTTTCCCCTTAGGACAATCTCCTAATGAGTTCGAGATGTCCCTAAGGCCAACGTCTATCAGATTTTACTTAGGCTTAGGTTGTGCGTGCTTGGAGATGGTTTGTGGGCTAAGGAAGGGTAATGACTTCCCCACCTTATCTTGACTTGGATTTTGCCCTTAGAATTTATTTGTGCAAAGTGTGCAAGATATAGAAAGGTAGCATTCAAAAGCAAATATCACCCAAGAATGTTTCCTAAACTATATGCTATGCATACGTACCTTGTCTCCAGCTCTCTTCAATAGTAATTGTAAAATAAACGTAATTAGACAAATACCTAGAATGCAAGTCTAAACTTTTTGTAAGCAATTAACAATCACTCAAATTACTATTAGATTAAAACAGGGATGGTGGATAACAGAAATAGCAAGAATATGACGTATAGAAACTTAATTTTTTTGCGAGCAATATGTCCTGCAAAAAAAAGAGTTTTAGTAGTCCAATGAAATTTTTAACTTTTGCAACGTAATTTCTTGAAATTCTGTTTCCTACTTTCGAGAGTAGGGGCACAGAATTTGCAAGTCTTCTCTTGCAAAGCTTGAATGCTAGATCTAAATCTTCAAGTCCCTGAAACAACACACAAAACTTGTTAAAAACAAATACACCGTTCCCTCCCCGGTAACGACGCCAAAAATTGATTGCTAAAAGAAAGAACAATCAAAGAGTTTAAGAATTTACCGTGTAGCTTGTGGCTAACGGGTCGTGTCCACGAGGAGGAATGCGATGGAAGCTTTTCGGTGAATCGTTTAAAAACAAAGAATTGTGTTCGTTTTTTAAGGAAAAGAGAATGGAAAGAAAGAGATGATTAAATGAGAAATTGCAACTTTAGAAAAGGCTTTGGAGAAGGTGATTTAAAAAGTTCGAAGATTGTTTTGTTGATTATAATAATGAAGAAAAATCTGGGCTCACTATCTCACTACTCAATTGTTCATTCTTCTATTAAAATCTTAAGTGCCTCAAAGTGATCATAGGCAAAACTTAAAGTTGATTTTTAGAAAATTTGAAGTAAAGAACATAAGATGGTTGGAAGAGTTTTAGTCTTTTCTTCGAGAAATCGTTTAGAATTGAATATTAAATCATCAAGCGCAAAGAAGCAAGAATGAAGTAAAAACAATTCAAGAGACGTTCATGAAAGAAGTGAGAGTTTAACAATCCAAACCCATCCTCATGTGCCTTCAAGAACACTTTAAAAAAGAAAGGCTTTAAGTAAGGCATACAAATGATTCATTGGGTCTTTTCCTTTTAAAAACAGAAGAGAAGAAGAATAAGAGAAAGTTACAATAGCGAGCCCAGAAAATCGTTTTAGTTGCCCATGGAAAACGAAGAAGAAAGCATAGAAATAATGCAAGCCATACCATACTACAAGTGGAAGAAACGCGGCTCGACTCTTGTATTGATGTCACTTCAATCTTCAAGTACAAGCACTCAATTCCTCTCTCTCACAAGTATTGATACTGGATTACAAATTAAAAAATAAGATTACAACTTTTGTGCTAGCTAACAAATAACCTAAATCCTTAGAAAATAAACACAAATTCTAATCCTAGTCTTCGCTCTATTTTCCTTTGCTGAAACCAGTATTTATAGAGAAAAACCAAAGGGGAGGATCCCGGGAAGATTGGGGGAGCAAACGCTCGCCCAACAACCTCCAACAAGCCGCAAAAACGCAGCTAGGGCCGCGTTTCCTTGGCCCTGGTGTGGCCAGGTGGCCACACCCAAAAGGGGGATCTCCTGGTTTGGTGATTTGCCCGTATCTTCTGCAGGTTTTCTTGTTTCTGCTCCAAACGTTGACGAAACATCCTTTGATTGTGTGGCTTCAACCGCTTGATTCAGGGAGGATTCTTCTCAACCTCTTGATATGCCAAGATTTTGCCCTGATTCTTTGATTTCGAATTTATTCTGAATTAAATCAGAATTTGGTGGGCTTTTGGGCTTGTTTCTCTTTTCTTTCTTTTAGCACTTGAGCCTACATTTAACAAAGAAAAAGAAGACTTATTAATAGGATTTATTAGCTAAAAAGTATGGTAAGATGACAATGTAAATGTAATATATGTGACTAATCATGAATCAACCAGTAAAGCTTCTATCGCCTCCTGTCCTTGTGGATTCGACTTGTTTTGGCCTCTATGCTATAACAGAAGTATCGAGGAAGCCAAAGCAGACACTTTCAACTCTTGATTTCAAAACATACACTTTTCGTGCGCGGTTTTTCCCCGATCAATGGGCCTTTGGGCATGAAGTCCAACTCTTCACCTCTACGTGAAGTCCAACTCTTCACCTCAACCTGAAGTCTCAATCAGCATCTCGAGAAACCAAATAGCTTCATACGGGTTGTATCACCAAATGGTTGTGCTTTTACGGCTGCCTACGTACCTTACCCAAGGGATCAAGCCAACCGTAGTTCATTTGAAATGAGCTTCATCAAGCTCAAGCAATTATGACTGAATCTTCAGTAGCGAACTGACCTGGCTGAGTCATATGAATCTCCTTACTACCGTCATGGAGAACAACAGCCTTCATCTTGAGCTTGTCGCGGTCACAAGCTTCAGATTCATGCTTCTTCACCCACTTTCGTGATTTTATCTTGGTTTCAATTGCTACAAATTATTTGATATTCTCATCAATATCTTCAACCTGTTCAGCTTCAAAACTGGCTACATGATCTCCACCGTGTCACATCCGGTGAAGTTCTCACTGATACTGAACCAACTAGAGATGGTGGAGTAGCATCAACCTCCACCCACTGCGATACATCCTTGGTCTTCGTCCTCTCCACCTGCTGAGAGATAATAGATTTCAACATTGAAGTCTCATCAAATGTGACATGCTGACTTAACACGATCTTCTAGTTTTTGGGGTCCCATAACCTGTAGCCTTTCATATTCTTTTGATACCAAAAACACAAACTTCTTTGCTCGCCGATTCACCTTGCCATCTTTGGCACTAAAGTAGGCCGGACTTCCAAATATCCGCACCAAACCATGATTTTGAGAAGCTTTTCTAGACCAAACTTCTAGTGGAGTTTATCTCCTATCATAGTCGATGACAATCCATTTATGAGAAGGCTAGCATATACAATCGCCTCAGTCCAAAACGATTTGTTTAATTGTGCATTAGACTACAAACATCGAGCCTTCTCCAGCAAGGAACGATTTATCTCCTTAACCAACCCATGTAATCCATCTGTGAATTGAGTAACAATACCAGTGTTCTAGCTAAATTGTAGGAATTGGTTCTTGTATCTTTCAATATTACCAATTTATACCTCCTTGATCTTCCTACCAGTCTGCTTCCCCATCATATCCTTTCACTTCACCAGCATACCTAGGGCTTCAAACCTTTGTCTCATGGAATATATCCAACAATGCCTAGATAAATTATCAATAAAAGAGACAAAGTACCTATGACCTCTAAGTGATGCAGTCTTAACAGGTCCCCAAATACTTACGTGAACACCATCAAGAAGACTTTCAGAGTGGCGAGTAATGGTGCTGAATTTCACCTTCTTCTTGTCCAGAACGCCGTGTTCACCAAATTTCAAGTTGTAGGTAGATGCACCACCCAATAATCCCTTCTTTGCTGGAGCTTGCAAAGACTTTTACCTCCGTGTCTGAGCCTTATCTGCCAGACCTGTGTGCAAATATCATCTGAAGAGATAGAAATCTCCACTTGACCTGTAACTATACTATCCTTCAAGTAGTAGAGATTATTCTGATGGACGCCCTTCATAATCACCATTGAGCCTTTTGTCATCTTGAGAACACCATCTCGTATACTACAAGACCTAATGTTTCTAAAATACCAACAGAGATAAGATTCCTTTTGAGTTGAGGTACATACCTCACTTCCTTCAATTCTCGTACTATCCCATCAAACATATTTGAATGAGGTTGAACCTGCACAAAAATACAGTATTTCAGAACTTTAAAATAAAGAGTGTAAGTCTTCTTTTAAGATACAAAGTTTGGTTAAAGTTCTTCTTTAGTTCTTTAAAAGAAAAAGAGAAAAATTAGGTTAAAGTTAAGTGAGGAAGAAAGTGATAGAATGAGAAGGTGGAGAAAAATAGAAAATGATTATTTACAAAGAATTGAAAATGGAAAGAAGTGGGTGTTGTTGGTGTTCTAAACTAAAGAATAAAAGAAAAGAAAAGAAACTAAAAATTACTTACTTCTTTTGGCCAAATACCTACCTTGAATCTTTTGCAATGATGTTACCTTAAAGTGAGGCGATCAACGTATAGCCCATAAGAGTTGATTCCCGTTTCCTCCACATTATATCATCAAGACGTTGCAAGTATGAAGTGATACAGAATGAAACTCAAAATTCATCGTCATGAGCTATCGGTGGCACTCGCAAAGGCGAGGCTCTTTCGATGCTTTTAGACTCACTTGGAGAGCAATTGTACCAAAAGAAGAAAAGTAGAGAAGAAGAAGAAGAACACAAAATAAAGTACATACAAAAGGAAACTACAGATTCGATTTCATAATAATAAGAGAAAAGAAGAAAATCTTACACCTGTGTCACTCTCAGCACAAGCTTCGTTCTCGTTCTCCTATGAAACTCTGATCTCCTCTGATTTACATAAATTAAAACTAAAAATTACATGAAAAGAAAACAAAACCTACACTACAAAGAATAAAAAACTGGACTAATTCCGATCTCTGCATGGTCGTCCCCCCCTTAGGCTCTGAAAATCCCAGTATTTATAGGCAAAACCCAACCTATAGGAGCGTATGAAGATAGGGGGAGAAAACGCTCCCCCAAACTCACCAACAAAGCCGTGAAAACGCGGCTTTGGCCGCGTTTTCACAGCCAGGGTGTGGCCAGGTGGCCACACCCTATTGGTGGAACTCCCCGGCTTCGCGACTTGTATTTATCTTCAGCTGGATTTGCAGTTTAAGTCCGAGATTTTGACGAAATGGCCTTTGATCTTTGGCTTCAACCGCTTGATTTGGAATGATTCATTTCAACCGGTTTTCAACCTCTCAAATTGGCCAAGATTTACCCTGATTCATTGATTTCGAATTTATTCTGATTTAATTCAAAATTTGATGGGCTTTTAGGCTCATTTTTCTTCACTCTCCTTTAGGAATGGGCCTACAAATAAATTAAACAATAATTAAGAACAAGCAGAGTTTATTTAATAATAAGTAGGAGAATATGATAATAAATGTGCAATCTTAGCGACCGATCAATCTTGATATGGACTGTACCTATCCCTTTCACATTACATGGATGATCATCATCCATGACAATGAAAGATCCATCTAGCTTCTTAAAGCTAGAAAATCGGTCCCTGTTCGGATACACATGATAGGTAGCTCTTGTATCTAAGATCCACTCAAAATTATCTGAGTAATCAACAGTAGGAGTAGTAACGGAGAAAGAAATACTGATGATTTTGAGTCCGATCCATCCGCTTGTGAAGTATTGGCATGAGTATAACCACCTGTGTAAGATTTGCCTCGGTCATTGACTCCTTCTTCTTACCTTTGCCCTTCGGACAATCAACCTTCCAGTGCCCTAACTCCTTGCATAAGGCGCAATGGTTCTTCTTCAGATCTCTAAAACCTGATCTGGACTTCGATCTTCCCTGGTCATCTCTGCCCTTCCGATTTGAACTCCTGCCTCTTACTGCTAAACCCTCTGCTGTTGTGCTCCCTGAAGAAGATAATCTTACAATTATATTTCAAATATCTTTCTCTTTCAAAATGCTTTTTGAAATTACTAACTCTTTGTTTCTCTTTCTTTATGGATTTTGTGGGCGTAATCCACTGAAAACCCTCACGAGACAAAACTCGTCCTCTAGGGGAAACCTAGAGGTTTAACGGCTTGTTGCACATGCTCAGTGCAATTGCGTGACCTGCGAAAGTGGTCTAATAATTTTTACTATAGTTTAGTTGTTTGCTCGAGGACGAGCAAAAGATAGGTATGGGGGTGTGATCGGTCGCTAAGATTGCACATTTATTATCATATTCTCATACTTATTATAAAATAAACTTTGCTTGTTCCTAATTATTGTCTAATTTATTTGTAGGCCCATTCCTAAAGGAGAGTCCAGAGAAATGAGCCCAAAAGCCCATCAAATTCTGAATTAAATCAGAATAAATTCGAAATCAGGGAATCATGGCAGATCTTGAAAAATCAGAGAGGTTGAAAACCGGTTGAAATAAATCCCTACAAATCAATCGGTTGAAACTAAAAATCAAAGGCTGTTTTATCATAATTCTGGAGCTGTAACGAGAATTCAGTTGAAGATAAAGCCAGAACGAAAAATCAGGGACTACCACCAATAGGGTGTGGCCACCTGGCCACACCCTGGCCGCGGAAACGCAGCCAAAGTCACGTTTCTGCGGCTTTGTTAGTGAGTTAGGGGGAGCGTTTGCTCCCCCTATCTTCATACGCTCTCCTACGTGGGTTTTTGCCTATAAATACAGGAATTTTCAGAGCGTACAGGGGACGACCAAGCAGAGAATAGAACTTAGGATAATTTATAGTTTGTAACTTAGGTTTTTAGTTTTCTTTTTATGTAATTTTTACTTTTTGTTATGTAACTGAGAGGAGAGACGACTTTCATGGAGGAATGAGAGCAAGCTTGTACTGCAGGTGACACCAGTGTAAGTGATCTCTTCTTTCATTGTTATTTGAATCGAATCAAAGTTTCTTTTTCTTTCTTTACTCTTATTTTGTTTTACTCTCCTCTGATGTGTTGCAATCCAAGAGAATCCGATAGCCTCGAGACTGCTTAGCCGTTGTAAGTGCCCTTGATGGCCTATGGTGATGAACAACCCTTCTCTTGCTAGTATAGTTTGCCCTTTTATTTGTAGTGTAGATCGAGAATAGGGAAGATCCTATACGCCATGCTTGATTGCCTTCAAAGACAAGGTAAGTCGTCGCAACGGATCCAAGGTATATGAGCACTGAAGAGGTAAGTAATTTTTAGGTTGTCTTTCTTTTCTTTTATTCTTTAGTTTCAATATCACAATCTCCAACCATTTTTATCACCCTTTTCAATTTCTTTATATCTAATCTATTTTTCATTTTCCCACCTTCTCAATCTACAACTTTCTCCCTAACTCACTTTAACCTAATTTTTCTCTTTTTCTTTTAAAGAACTAAAGAAGAACTTTAACCATACTTTGTATCTTAAAAGAAGACTTACTAAAAAAGTTTCCATCGTTAGTCCCTCCTTGTGGATCACGACCCACATAGCCACTTGCTATAGCGGTAGAATTGAGTAACTTGCACATCTCTATTCTAAATCTGAAATTCTGTATTTTTGTGCAGGTTTTAACTCAATCAACCACGGTCGCAGTTTGTATTAAAAATATTTTTTCAGTTGTCAAAGCTAGCTTTATAACTGCGACCTTAGTCGCAGTTCTATTTTTTATAGTTCTGACACGTGTCCAGGTCAATTATATCTATCTTATACACTAAATTTCAAAAACTGTGACTTAAGATCGGAGTATATACTAATGAGAGAGTTTCACAGTTATTATTCACGTTTTTAAAAAACCTGGCCATACGGAAAACTGCGACTACGATCAAAGTCTTTTATTCAGAAGTTACATATTTCTTTACATCTGCGACCTTGGTCGCAGTTTTAGTTATTACAGTTCAGACGTGTGATTTTCAATTATTTGTTTTTATTTAGTTCAGCAATTTTTTTGTAGGATCTGAATTCACATGGAGAAATGTCTGAAAGCTCAAATCTTTTTTTAGGGAAATAGTTTTTCACGGATGATGAAACATACAACTTCTACAATTCTTATGTAAGGAACAGAGGTTCTGGCGTGAGAAGAAAAAGAATAGATAAGTCACAGAGGCCTCCTCATGAAATTATTTGCAGAAAATTTTGTTGCAACAAGAAGGGTATGAAGAAGTTGTGTGACAAAAGACAAGATAGGCTTACAGTCAACCATCGAATCGACACTAGAGTAGCGTGTCCTGCTGAGATGCATGTGTGTCCTCATTTTTTATTTAACAGAAGATATTGAGTTGTCACCAAGTTTGTTGATTCTCATTCACATGAATTATCAAGCCCGGATAAGGTCCATCACTATTACTCTCATTAGACACATTGATCAAAGATTAGCAGAAGCATTATAAGCAATTTGGTTGATATATGAATTCGCCTTCAAATATTTCCCGTGTTGTTAATACAATTAACCACGGAGAAGGTTGTGAAGAAGTAAGCCTGCAACAAGTTATTGATTTTACTCGTAACCGTAGAAGTAACATTGGCCATGAGTTTATTTCGATCATCAAATATTTTCAAGAAAAAGCCGAGTCTGATCCAGATTTTTTCTTTGCCAGTGAAGTTGACAATGCAGACACACTTAGAAGCATTTTTTGGGCTGATGGAAGAGCAATTTTCTCGTATCTGAGTTTTTGTGATGTGATTATTTTTGACACAATATACAGGACTAATCACTTGAACCTGCCATTTGCTCCATTCACTGGAGTGAATCATCATCGATAGTCAATTTTGTTTGGCTGTGCATTTCTTGCGGATGAGCAGAGGGATACATTTGTGTGGCTATTCAATAAATGGCTCAAATGCATGCACGGAGTTACACCAAAGGTGATTATTACTGATCAGAATGTCCAGATCGGTGATGCCATCAAGATGGTTTTTCCAACAATTCAGCACCGGTATTATTTTTGGCATGTACAAAAACATATTGCCGAGTAACAAATCCCGATGACGAACAAGTATGGGAAAGATTTTGTCTCTGATTTTCATCTTTGGTGCACCTCCCGTAATATAAGCACATGCGAGGAACGATGGAGACTGATGAATGAAAAATATCATTTAGAAGAAGAAGAAGATAGTTGGTTATTGAAGATGTACAGATTGCGTGGACACTGGGTTAATGCATATCTCAAGAATATTTTCTGTGCTAGAATGATAACCAGTTAGAGATATGAGAGTATTAATTCCTTCTTTGATGGTTTTATCAATGCAAACACGAAACTAGTTGCATTTGTCCATCAATATGATAAAGCTGTCGCTGTCCATCGTAGTTCTGAATCTCAACAAGACTTTCGGGTTTGAATTCTGCGCCCAATTGTACATCAAATCCATATGAGATATAGATTTCAAAGTTATATATCCCGAAGATTTTTCAGTTGTTCCAAAAGAAATGGACTGTTGTAACGACACTCTTTTCAGAAGAGTTGGAACACGATAGACCCAGAGCAAAATATTTGGTTGGTGAATTTTCAGAATTAAAAGACACCTGAGAAAGGTCAGTTATGAGAATTCTGATGAATTTGATGTATCTTGCAGTTGCTCATTATTCAAAACAGAGGGTATCCTTTGTAGATATGTTCTGTGCGTTTTGTGACGCAATCACGTTACACATATACTAGAATCTATATACTACAGAGATGAAGGATGGATGCGCGTTACAAAAATGTTGCAATTGAAAATGGCATTAGGCCTTTTCCCATTCAAGGCACTCGAGGGATGGCTAGACTGTGGACGCTTTGTTCCATATTTAATGCAATTCTTAAAAAGGCGGCCGATTCTGGTATCCATCTTTCAAAGTTGGATGCTATTTTGGAAAGATTTGCTGAAGAAACCAGTAATGAATACAAACCCAAGTCAGTAAATTATCAATCATCACAGTCTAAAACAAATATTGGTTCCAGTGGATCCGTCGTTGTTCTGCAGGATAGTGAAGAATTGAATATACGCGATCCAATTGGTCCTGTACCAACCAAGGGTAGGCTAGAGATGCATCCAGGCTTAAGTCTGGTTTTGAAGATTCTCTATCACAGAAGGAAGTGAAGCATCGAAAAGAAACTGTCAACAACTGGGCCATTACAGGACTGGTTGTCCATTATTGGTATGAAATAGAACCTATTATATAATTTAATTTAAAGTTTGATGTTTCAAATTCTTACCTTTCTTTTTTAATTGCAGAGGAAGTAGTTTCATGTTGCGGCTACCAGAACGAATAAAGTTTTTATTTTTACATATTAATTCATCAACTGCGACCATGGTCGCATTGTTAAAGAAAGAGTCATTTCATATACTGCAACCTGGGTCACAGTATAATCACATTTTTTGTTCCTTTTCAAGTGCTTCCCATCTACTGTTCTTTTTGTAAGCTGTTGTACTTTAAAATTTCACTCCGACAATGTTGGCCTATATATTTTCCTTTTTAGTTCATTGAACATAGACTGCGATCAGGTTCGCAGATCATATTTGATTATATTTGACAGCGACTTTGGTCGCAAATATAAGATTTACAATGAGAAGTGTATTTTCATAAATGCGACTGGAGTCGTAGTTTATCATTTCACGGGAATATTTTTGTTGCTTTTCAAGTGTCCCCCGTCTCTTGTTATTATAATAACATTTGAATATAATTGAAATATTTCTTTAAAAATTCATTGTGACAATTTTGCCGTATATGTTGTGTTTTAGTTCACTGAACATAGACTGAGACCAGGGTCGCAGTTCATATTTGACTGTTTGACATCGATTCTACAGCAGTTACAGAAAGAGCAGTGTATTTTCATAACTGTGACCAGAGTCGCAGTTTAAATTTCACGGGAAAGCTTGATTGTTTAATTCTCAAGTTTAAATGAAATATTATATTAAGTTCTTTAATTATGTTACCAGTTTAATATGCTGAGATACGGTTATAATTAAATTGTATATTATGAAAATTGGACCTTTTCAACTTTACACTGTGACCTTGGTCGCAGTTTAGATTATAATCTTAAATTAGCCATTTATTTATCTCCGGTCGCTAATATTATTTTTTTGGTGACTACAACAATAGTCGCAGTGTATCCCATTTTATTTAATTTTAACATTTTTCTGGCTTAGAGATTGGATTACATTTTTGACATGTAAGTTCAACATAGCCCATTAAAATTTGCCACCGTAGTTCCATGTTCCAACAACCATAAGAATAAAATTAGTGAAAAAGTGCCACCAGTAAAACTAAAATTAAGTCAAAAATATTTATAATTAACATTACAAAAAGGCTTAAATATTTATAAAAAATAAATACATATTTAAAAGTACTAATCTAGTTGTCCTCGTCATCACCATCATAATCAGATTTGTCATCTATATTATGACCGTGTTCGTCTTCCGTATCGCTTTCCTCCTCTCCCTCCTCATTACCGCCACTCTCCTCTTCGCTTTACAAATAGGATACATTTATAATAAAAAAATGATATATATGAATGAATTAACAATATTATAATTAAAAATTTAAGTCAATTTTTAATCTTCAAATACTATCCTTCTTATAAATTTTGTTTCTTAATCCCAACTTTTCTCTTTGTCTGCGAGTAACATGTATGCAAGCTTGCTTCTTAGTCTTTGTACAGTGGCCGCTGTCATAGTATCAACTGTTGATGGAGTACTAAATGCTATACTTTTGATGTACTGCATACATATACAGCGTAATCAACACTGAAAATTGTACAGAAAAATCATTACATGAGATTATATTTTTGTACTCAAAATAAGCAGAAAATATGTTGGGTAAATGTGATAAGAAAAAATACTTGTTTGCTTGTTGGAGACATCTTGCGTATTTTATATTTTTTTATCCTTTTATTAAAATCAATTTTAAAAATTTGTAATAACCTTTCTTTCTGCAATGTCAATAAAAAAATATCAATATTAATAAAATTAAATGCAAATATTCAATAATTGCAAGATTAAAATCAACTCACTATTGTTCTTGCATCTGTTTGATAAACCTTTAATATATTACTTGATTTTTCAACTGGAACCAAAGAGTTGTAAAAAATTCACTCTTGTGTTTGGTAATCAAATACCAACAAGATCCAGTGAAATCCAGCTCCCTTAGTATTGTGTTTGTTGATCGGGAAGAACATGAACTGCACATCACTTGTCCAGTTTTTCAATAACTGATTGATGAAATAATCTTCTAGATCTCTATTTTTAGATACAACTCCATGCTATAAAAACCAAAATAAATTCAAACTTTTTTATATTTAATAATTAAATGCAATCAAAATATCAAAAACGACATGAAAAATAAATCTTATATTTTAATTTCTAATTTGGTAGTAGTTTGAATGATTATGCTTAAAAAAATATGACTGCGACCAAGGTCGCATTGTGGTTATCGTTAATTATATTCTTGGCTACGACCTAGATCGCATTCATCAGTATTCAGGAGTAATTTTTTAGGTTTACTTAGCAACTGCGACTGCGACCAAGGTCGCGACCAGCATTATTCATTCCTTTTAAGATTACTTAGCAATACGACCAAGGTCGCAACTGGCAATATTCAGCTTATTTTTTAAAATTACTTAGCAACTGACCGGACTGCGACCAAGGTCACAGACAAATCATTATGCCTTGTCAGCAATAAAAGCGACTAGTAGAATTTTTAACTATCAAAATTTGAAAGTACTACATTAATTAGAAATTTGATGTTTTAATTAACTATAAAGGAGAAAATAGATGTTTACCCAAGCTTCGCTTTGAAATAATATACTTTTTAATCCTCCTCTCTTCTCTAAATGCTTCATGTAGAAATGAATTATATTATCTCTAAATCTCTACTGAGCATCAGGTCCTCAATGTCATTTTTTGCAACCATTATTCCGTTGTCAGTATCCTGATATGCGGTAGAACTGCAAGAAAAAAAATTAATAATTAGATTATTCTAATATAAATATCTTATATTTTTATGTAATTTTAAATAAAATTAATTAATTTACTCAGAGGAAGCCTTGTCTAAGAAATTTTTGATGAGAGCTTGTTGATGTGACTGTAGAATTCTGTATGCCGTGGTTTCAGTCAATTCCCTGATTTTTGGTTGAGTGTCTGAAATCTGTTCGTTGCCGAAACCAGTGGCAGAAGTATGAGCCGCAGGCTGTGGAAGAGGATCTTCATTAATTTTCTTTTTTTGTTTTGGATAAATGAAGTCGGAGTCATCGCGATCTCTTTCAGCGCGCTTGCGTTCTTTGACTCCCCTATCGATCGTTCCTTTAGAGTAATCAAAATTTTTACTTTTAATACTTGCTTCTGAGTCGGAGTATATTCTTGAAATTTTCTTCAGAAGCTTTGTCTTTTGGATTTCAAGTATATGTTGAGTTAAATTTAAAGAAAAAGGGGGAAAATCTTCCCCAGCAATACTTACTTCAAATTCAGAACGCTTGAAATCCTCCTCTTCCTGTTTCTTCTGCTCTTCTGCCTGCGTCTCCATCTGCTCCCTCATCCTTTTCTGCTTCTTCTCCTCTTCCTCCTTCCTCCTCCTCTCCTCTTCTTTCATCCCCTCCTTCTTCTTCTCTTCATGCTCTTTCTTCCTTTTCTCCTCTAGAATTTTATGATTTTTCCCCCCTCCTCCTGCCTCTTCTCCTCCTCCTCTTTCTTCCTCCTCTTCTCCTTCTCCTGCTCCTCCTCTTTCTTCCTCCTCTTCTTCTCCTCCTCTGCAGTAGTGGCTGCTCTCAGCAGCTCTTCTTCTTCTTCTTTCACTTTTAATTTCCTTTGCTGATTTTTAAATTTTCTCTTCTCTCTTCTCTCTTCTCTCTTCTCTCTCTTCTTTTTTTCTTTTAATTCAGCCTTGAGAGTTTTTTCAGTCTCCATTTTTTTAATTTTTCTTACTAGCTCATAAACATATGTTCTCAAGTACTAATTTTCATTCCTCAAAGATTCTATTTCTTCAGCTTGTTCATCCGTGGTGCTAGCAAATAACCTACAATAGTTGGTTCTTTTTCACGCGTTGGGTCCTCAACTATTTCGACAGGCTCTGGTTCTATTTCCGCTGGGATGTTAGCTTCAATATTTATATCTTCTTCTTCTTCTTCTTCAACAGGAAGGCCAATCATATTTTTTTCATCATTTGAAATGTTGGCCATTCGACAAAAAATCTGAAAAAAATAAACTGAGATCTTAGACAAATCTTATAATTATATCGCAGATGAATGAAACTTTTACTAGAATAGCTATCAAGTAATATATGATCTTGGTTGCAGTCATAAATATTAAATCAGACAAGTAAATCCGTACTGTGACCATAGTCACAGTACAAGTCAATGAAATAAAGATAACTGCGACCATAGTCGCAGTTTATATATAGCGAGATATCAAGGAACTGCAACCGTGGTCGCACACCATTGAACTTTAATCAAAGGAACGCGACATTGGTCGCACTCCATTTAAATGTATAAAATTATAATGAATAGTATATGGTCGCTAACTATTAAAAACTTACCATATCTGCGTCAACATCATTTAGATTAATTTCAGCCAGAGCTCTGCTAATATTTTGAAGGCCCCATCTTACTGCCCTTGGGGTTTTGTCCTCCAAACCAGACCGCGGCTCAAAAATAGCAGCCATTTCACAGAGCCAATACTGCAAAATATATTATTACATTAGTTTACATAAACATTGTCAATATATAAGCAAATTTCAACAATGTTTGCCAACTATGATATTCATACTTACAATAATTTGCACAGCGCGTCCTTGCAGCTCAAATGTGGTGTGTCTGAAAATGTCTATTGATTCAATCAGGAATTGTCAAACAGCTTTAGCCCAGCATATTGTCTTCATCAGCTGCATATTGACAATTTGTTCCATAATATACCACGGCACCGTGCATTTACTATCAGAAAAGAATAGAGTGGTCGACGTAAATAGGATGATTATTGTTGTAAATTCTTGAGCTGTAAGTCTTTGTCTGTCTTTTATAATTTCATTCAAAGTCACTTGCTGCTCAAGCTGTTTGGTCACTTCAAATTCAGTCCTCCTTATTTTCTTGAACAGAAGATAATCCAAAGCTTCTTCAATGGATACTTTCGTGATCTTCTTTATATTAGGAAATAATGTTTTATAACCCCCTGTCCTTCATTGTACAAGTCTTATTCATAATAAAATCCGCCCCATTGATAGGTAGACCAAAAGTAAGGGCAACATCCTTCACTGTTAACTCAATTTGTTTGCCCCCAATTATAAAGGTCTTTGTGTCCCTATCATACTAGTTTACAATTTTCAGCACACTAATATTTAATTTTAGACCTTTTTCAGCACCAAACTCCTCATTGTAGAAGGCCATGAAGATTGGGCCAAACGGGATGTCCTTCATCGCATCTACAAAGTCGGCCTGAATGTGTTTTTAGAATTTTCTTATAAATTCGCACATAGGCTTTAGGCTCGATCTCATAGGACGAACCTTCAGTTCTTTCTTACCTATAGATGCAGAAACATTAAAAACATTAGTATAAAATACCAGATCACAGTACATTTATATGAAAGTTGAAAAGAAAAAAGACTGCGACCTTGGTCGCAACAGTATTTAATAAACTATAATACACTCCGACCAAGGTCGCACTGATATATTACACTGCGACAGTGATCGCAATTTTCTAATTAAATCAAATAATTAACCAGTGAGATCCTTTGTTTTTCATACAGCGACCAGGGTCGCAGTGTAATATATCAGTGTCAAATTAATCTAATGTAGTAGAATATAATACACTGTGACCAAGGTCGCACTGCAATTTTGTAATTAACCGAAATAATTTACCATAAAGGGGCCTTTGTATCATCATACTGCGACCAGGGTCGCAATATTCAATCAGGCAAAGTTAGTTAACAGACTGTGACCATACCCCCAAAAAGGAGAAAACGAACGGCAATACTGCGACATCAGTTGCAGAGTTTTAGTTTAAAAAAAAACCCTTAAAATAAAGCAGACATGAATAATTTTAAAAACAAATATTTTTAAAGTCTGCGACCAAGGTCGCATAAACATAAGACGATAATTCAGAAACTGCGATCCAAGTCGACATAAAAGGGAATGAAAAAAAACTTTTGACCTTAGTCGCTGTGTTAAAAAATTTAAAAATTTAAAAAAAATCTCTAAAATAATACTCTTTTTATTTTAAACTATAAACTTGATTTAAAGTTTCAGTGTAAAAAACAGTTTTAAACTGCATAAATATACTTATTTTTGATGCTTACCTCTTTAAATTATAAAAAGCGAATCTTTCTGTCTTATTTGCGACCATGGTCGCAAGTTTTAAAAAAAAATTAACTATTTTTTTAAAAACCAAAATCTTGAAAATTTTAAAAAAATCAAAAAATTATCGTAAAACTACAATTTATCAGACACTTTTAATTTAAGTTAAGTAAACATAAGAATATTTCTAAAAAAAGTAAAAATGAATCAAAACTGAAAAAATATAATTCTTAAAATTTTCAAACCATAAAAAAAATAAATTCTGGGTTCCCCCATTACGTTTTTGCGCGGATGATTTCTTTGGCGCCATCTTTAGCAGATATTTTTTTTAAAAAACTAATTTTTGAGCGAAAATGATTGGAAAATTTGGGAAACAATAGCACTAAATTTTTCGGATTGATCAACTGATAATTTCAGATCTGTAAATTTTTTTGAAAGGAAAGGTTTTATATACAGTAAAAAGTTATGAGGGAGAGTATTTTCGTCAAACCGATTATTGAAGTGACTGATACTAACTCGGGCGGAAATTTTTTGATTTTTATCCGCCAAAATTAATGTCAAATTCGTGGCTATTATGTTGCCACGTCCCGCCGGCTGAGAAACTCTCTCAGCTGTCGGCTGAGGTATAGTAACCCCATCTATATATATATATATCATGTGCGTAATTCTTGTAATTATGTTTATACTAACAAATGAAAACTAAATTCAAATTGGATTTGGGTCCTAAAGGCTAATCTTTTTTGGACCCTGTCATGATGGGTACCATACAAAATATTTTATCATATAGGTACCTTAAAAAGAAAAGTAAATACTTGATAGTAGTTGTTCCAAGCATATGACCGGTCATATTCAACTACTGTCTTCTGTTCAAATAAAAAAGAGAGGTTCGTAACGTTTGAGGACAATAAAAAAGGAAAGATTATTGGTATTGGCATGGTTGGTAACATTTCTAAACCCCTTATTGAAAATGTTCTTTTGGTAAGAGGTTTAAAACACAAGCTATTAAGTATTAGTCAATTATGTGATAAGGGTTATAAAATTATTTTCGAAAAAGATGCTTGTCTTATATATTATACCAACATGAAAGATATTCTTTTTAAATGTTCTCGTAACAATAATATTTATAAGTTATCAATGATTTGTTTATCATCAAATGATAACTTATGTTTAATTGCTTCAAATAATGACTATTTTTTATGGCATAAAAGATTTAGTCATTTAAATATGAAAACTATTTATAAGATTTCTAAATTTGATTTAGTTAAAGGTCTTCCAAAAATAGCTTTTAAAAAGAATTATTTTTGTGATTCTTGTCAATTAGGAAAACAAGTTAAATCATCTTTTAAATTTAAAGATTTAATTTCTACTAATAGACCTTTAGAACTGTTACATTTAGATTTATTTGGTCCTACTGGTGTTACTTCTTTAAACAAAAGTAGATATGTTTTTTTGTTATTATTGATGATTATTCAAGTTTTACATGGGTAATTTTTCTAAAAAATAAAAATGATACTTATGATGAGTTTTCAAGTTTTTGTAAAAAAATTCAAAATCAAAAGTCTCTAAATATAGTCACTATTCGAAGTGATCGTGGAGGAGAATTTAAAAATGAATCTTTTATAAATTTCTGTGATAAGTATGGTATTACACATAACTTTACTTTTCCTAGAGCATCTCTTCAAAATGGTGTTGTGGAGAGAAAAAATAGGACTTTGCAAGAATGTGCTAGAACTATGCTTATGGAAAGTCATTTACCAAAATATTTTTGGGCTGAGGTTGTTGCTACTGCATGTTATGTTTTAAATCATGTTTTATTCGATCTATTTTAAGCAAAACATATTATGAATTATTTGATAACAAAATTTTAAAAGTTTCTTATTTCAAAATTTTTGGATGTAAAGGTTTTATCTTAAATACAAGAGATACTTTAGATAAATTTGATGCTATATCCAATAAAGATATTTTTATTAGTTATTCTACTCAAAGTAAATTATATAGAATATTTAATAAGAAAATATTTACTATTAAAAAATCATTGCATGTTAAATTTGATGAATCTTTGACTAAACCTCTTACTAATACTTCATCACATAATGATGATGCTATCATAGATACTCCTATTGATAATAGTATTATATCTTCTGATGATACTAATATTTCTAACATTGATGAGATTCTTATTGAGTTACCTAAAACATATGTTGAAGTAAGGGATCATTCACATGATTTGGTTATTGGAGATATATCTCAAGGTGTTTAAATTAGATCCAAGTTGAACTACATGACAAATATTGCTTTCATATCACTTATTGAATCGAAGAATATCAAGTAGCATGTGCAGATAATTTTTAGATTATTTCAATGCAAGAAGAGTTGAATCAATTTGTCAGAAATGATATTTGAGATCTTGTATAACGACTTACTTATCATCCAGTCATCCGTACCAGATGGGTATTTAAGAACAAACTTGATGAATCAGGTCAAGCTGTTAAGAATAGAGTAAGGTTAGTTGCACAAGGATATAATCAAGAAGAAGGTATTGATTTTGATGAAACTTATGCACCAGTAGGTAGATTTGAATCCATTCGTATTTTACTTACTTATGCTTGCTTTATGGATTGCAAACTTTTTCTAATGGATGTTAAAAGTACTTTTCAAATAGTTTTATTAAAAAAACTTTTTATGCCAAACAACCCCCAGGTTTTGAACATGAAAAATTTTCAAACCATATTTTTAAACTTAAGAAAGCTTTATATGATTTAAAACAAGTACCCCGTACATGGTATGATAGATTAAAAAGTTTTCTTTTAAATTCTGCGTTTAAGATTGGCGAAACAGATGACACTTTTTATTAAACATGTTAATAAAGATATCTTAATTATACAAGTATATGTTGATGATATTTTATTTGGATCTACTAATGATAATCTTTATCAAGAATTTTTAAAACTATGCAGAGTGATTCGAGATGAGTCACATGGGTGAACTTAACTATTTTCTCGGTCTGCAAATAAAGCAAATGAATGATGGAATCTTCATTTTCCAATGCAAGTATGCAAAGGAACTGCTTGAAAGATTTGATATGAAAATTTCTTATAGCAAAAACACTCTCATGAGTACTACTACATTCCTAGATAAAGATGAAAATGGTAAGAGTGTTGATCAAAATGTATATCGAAGTATGATTAGTTCTTTATTATATATTATTTCAGGTAGATCTGATATTATGTTCAGTGTTTGCTAATGTACTTGATATCAATCTAACCCTAAATAATCACACCTTAAAGCAGTGAAAATAATTCTTTGATATACTAATAATGTAAGTACACCTAGAGGGGCATGAATAGGTGTACGACTAATCTAATGAACAAAATGCGGAAATTAAAACTAAATTGCAACACACTTAATGTAACCAACGAAGTGTAGCCGAATTCCCGGTGAAGGGCTCTGGACTAACTCCTCTTGATTCCTCTGAATAAGAGTTGAGGTGCTATATGAAGCTCTCGTGGTTAGACACAAGTGAGGCACACACAAACAACACAAGCATATATATGATATGGCAATATGATGCAATATTCAAAATAATAGAGAGAGAGAGAGTTAGAGTCAATGGATCAAACGCTAACACACGGATATGTTTCGAGGTTCGAACACACAGCTCTACTTTCCTGCCTTCACACAGAAGGATTTCCACTAACTTATCCACATAGGACTCCCGCACAGGGAACCTCCACTGAGGATTTGGGGCAAATACAACCGGGAGTACACAACTCCTCTCTCAACCGAATACAACCTCTCACTAGAGACAGTGCACAACCAACACAAAATTCACCTCACACAAGAGGGGAAAGCACTTAGCCAATACAAACCAATCATCTCACACTTGAGGGATTCCAACATAAACTCCACCTCTCACTAGAGGGAGTTAAACACAATCTCCACCTCTCACTAGAGGGAGCCAAACACCACTTCCACAATCACCTCACAATAGAGGGATACCAACTCAATCACCTCTCACTAGAGGGATATCACAATGATGGAAGTTTACAACTTGGTGGTCTATCTCAATCGCAAAACAATATTTCCCACAAAATAAAGATCCTAATAGATAGGATAGTAGATAAGCTCAAGTGTGGAAAATAAAGAGTTTGAAAACAAAAACCAAAGAAAAATACTTGGGAAACAACTAGAATAAGTTTGAAATGAAGATCAAAAGCAATATCCCAAATATCCAATTTTTCTTTGATTTTTCCAACCTTTAAAACAAATAAAGATGAATCTTTTTGGCTCTAAAAACTCTTTTGAAAACTTGTATAAAACACTTGTAAATAGGAGAAAATTTGCTCTTGGAAGTCTTGGTGAAAACCAACTTCAAATGGGGTATAAATAGCCCCCATAAAAATTCTGCCCGTTGGTAGGCAGAAAGGTCCGTTTTGACCTTCCGGTCGACCGGCCGGTCGACCGGCCAACGGTCAAAAAAGTGACTGTTGAGCCTGCCGGTCGACCGCCCGGTCGACCGTGCCCAGAAACAGAGAGCAACAGCTCTCTAGCAGGTCGACCGCCCGGTCGACCGGGACAACCCGAGAGTGGGCTGCCTTCAGTCGGTCGACCGCTCAGTCGACCGGCCAACAGATATGGCCTTGTGCACGTCTTGTGCACATCCGGTCGACCGTTCCGGTCGACCGGCTCCTTGTCTGGTCGACTGGTCGGTCGACCGCCAGAGCCTGGCAGACTGAATAACAGGATTTGAAAACAGGGTTTTTAATTACCAAATAAATCCCATAAAATCTCTAAAAATCTACAAAAATAGTTTCAGTATAATACTTTGATATACAAACAGGTGTGGAAAAATTAAACACATATTTCAAACAATTTGAACCATTTTTGTGACTTAGAAATTTTGCTGAAAACCAAATTTCGTATTTTCTAAAACTAGGATTTTTGAAATGGAAAATCGTTTTGTCCAAAACTCATCTAAATACAAAACATGATATTGAAACAACATTTAAGCATGTTGTATATGGATATAATCCAATATACATGAAAGATATATATATATATATATATATATATATATATATATATATATATATATATATATATATATATATATATATATATATATATCAATGTTTTTGACTTAAAATCCAAAATAAGTTTTGTTAAAATACCAAAACTCCAAACTCATGAAATAGACTATCAAACTAAGTTTGTTTAAATAGTTGAAGCATACATGTATATAAAACAAATCTAATATACATTAAATGAAGTAAACTTGTTTCGATTCTATCTATTCATGAAAACCAAGATCGGTTAAACCGAAAATCAAAAATCAATAAACATGAAACGTGTGTGTGTTGTGAACTTGAGCATATCACACTATCTAATCTTTAATAATGGATCTAAACTAAAAAGACTATACCGAAGTCTTTTTGAAGAGCGTCGTCTCCAAATCGACGCGATCCAAACGTGATCCACCGAGCTTGACTCCAAACGAGTTCTAGATATGAACTCGACGCTCGGGCCCTTGAATCACCATGTGAAAAGCTTCAAAACACCTTTGTTGAAGCTAATTACCTACTAATATCTTGGTTAGAGATCTGAAACTAAACATCACAAGATTATTAGTAAATTATAACTACATGAGTTAATCATCATCAAAACTAGAGTGGAAGGCCTCTGGGCCAACAATCTTCCCCCTTTTTGATGATGACAAAACTCATGGTGTTATATATGCATAGATTAAAGTTAAGCTTCAAGAAGCTCCCCCTTAACTCATGCATAGCAATAAACAATAAATATATGTAATGAATATTAAACATGAAAATGCATAAACATTCATAAAACAAAGAACATGAACATGCTCTTGATGCCAAACAAAAAATCTGCTCTTGATATCAAATAAATTGTTTCTTCTTTTCATAAACATGTTCTTAAATACCAATTGAAAATATAAACTTAGAATAAACATGTTCTTTAAGTAATGTTTTTGATATCAATATCAACAAAACATAAAACAAGCTCTCTTGATACCAATATAAAAACATGCATATAAAACATGCATATAACTCAAATACTTCTCCCCCTTTTTGTCAATCATCAATAAAGGGGTCAAAGAAAAACCAATAAAACATTTTCTTCCCTTTTGTCCAAAACAAAAAAATTACTTCAAGGGGTGAAATCAAGACAAACATGATACCAATTAAAAAATATATCAATGTAGTGCATCATGATACCAATTGTAAGAGAACAAATAGGTAAACCAACAAAATTTTGAGAAATACCAATTGAAAGTAAATGAGGTATTGAAATCTAATCTTTAAGAAACCAATTGAAAATACCAATTGAAGGTACATAAAACATTTTTGAAGAAACCAATCAAAATTTTGATATCAATTAAAAGAGGTAAACATATATATATAATCTTGATACCAATTATAAAAATTAGTACCAATTTTGAAAATATTATACACATTTTGATACCAATTTGAAAAACATAAACTAATTTAGGATATATTTCATATGATACCAAATTAAAATCAGTATTAACTTTTCAATCATTTTTCATCATAAAGTATAGGAGTAGAATACCAAAAGTAAACAAAACCAATTTAAAGATGAAATATGAATTTTCTCCCCCTTTATGAAATACCAAATAAAATGATGCATAAGCTTGTATGAGATACCAATTGAAACATACTCAATTGAAATATAATAGTCATTTAGGAATCAAGCTTAGCATAACTAAAATTTGTGCTCAAAGATATAGAGATATAGTAAGCATAAATAAAGCATATATATATGTATGGAAAATTGAATACCAATCGAAATTGATACTATTTGAAGTGTAAGCATACATATATAAAAACATATATGAGTATATAAAAAGAATGTCAATATTGATACCAATTAAAAAGATCCAATGATACCAATTGAAACTATAATTTGATCAAGTGTATAACTCATACTTCCTACCACCCATTCATGCACATGTTTTAAATGGATTTTCAATAATAAGCATACGAGGCATGGTTGCCCAACTAACCACCCTTTGATGGGTAGGGGTTTTCAAAAAAAGTTTGAAAATATGTTTAGCATATTTGAAAACTCTACCAAAATGAAGAATACGAACTAGTTATATGAAAATTTTGAAAAACTAGTACGATATCCTTCAAATAAGGTATAAAACAAAAATATATTTCATGAAAAACATGTAGATCACATGATCATCAACACTCAAAATCCATAAAGCCTATATCATACTCATGAAAACAAAATCATGAGAAAACAATAAGTAAAGTGAGTGTACAAGATTGTTATGTGAAACACATCATCATGAAATTAAGCAATCGAGCTTAAAATGAAATTCCTTAAAACATGAAACTCATGAAAACTAGAATTCTTCAAGATATATGTATGTCTTGTATAAACTAAAGAATACATACATATCCAAACATAATGAGCCCACAAAAGTATATGCATGAAGGCAAGTGGCTCAAGGATGTATATGTATAACTAATAGTTTAGACAAAATAGACATATACATGAAGGTTTAAAAAAAACACAAACATGGAAAACATGTACAAAAATGGGAATACAAGTCGAAATGTATGAATCATCAAAACTAGACTATACTAGTACATCTAATGGGTACAAATAAGTATTCAAGCACAAACATATAATAGTCTATTTGTAGCTCACTAGTTGTACAAGTATATATCCTAGTTTTAATGAAAACTAACATCTAGACATGTAATCAAAACATGAAGTATCAAAACAAAATAAAAACTCATAAACATACATATGATCATTATGTACATGCACATGTATAGATCTAGGACATACACATTAGCTCAACTAATGTGAGAACACTAAATATAAATCCATATAAACATGGGTGTCTCAAATACTAATCATGTATATCACTAATCTGAATATCATGGCATATAACATACTAATCATGAAACATCAAAACATGCTAAAAATGAATATTATGAAAAGCATGTAAATAAAATGAGGAGTAAGAGATAGTTACCAAAACCTAGAAGGTAACTCTCCATGTCTCCAAACCAAGGTGGTCCTCCCACCAATCTCCCTTGAAAGTGATGCATCCAAATTGTCCTCTTTAAACTCGGAACGCATTCACCTCAAGGCACCATTTCTCTCACGTCATGCGAGAGCCCACACCTACATCAAATACAATAGGGGTGGATTTTGGTACCCACACTCTTTTGGGTCCATGGGGTTAGCACCTTTCCGAACCCAAATAAATTTAGTTGCTAAATTTACATCATATATCTTATCATAGCAAAATTTAGCAAGGTGGCCTTTACGTCCTTAATGTGTACAAGTGTACACATGAGCATACATCGTGTTATGGAGTGACCGTGAGGAGCATGTGTATGTAAGTTCACCTAGAGGGGGGGTGAATAGGTGATGGCTAATCTAATGGTCACTTATGAACAAATAATGCGGAATTAAAACTAAGTTAAATTAAACTTCTTTTAATTGAACACTTATGTATAACGCAAGAGTGTTGCCGAATTCCCCTTGCGAGGCTCTGGACAAACTCCTCTAGATTCCCCTTGAATGGGTTGAGGTGCCGCGTTGGCTCTCTTGGTTGAATACTAGTGTTAATAACAATCCCAAGTAAGTATAGCAATTATGAGCACAAAAGTATATCATGCATATAAGAGATAAAGACTATAAAGTAATGCAAGATATAAGTGAGACAAAAAGAGTAAGAGAGCAAGAGTGAGCAATCGCAAACACAAAGGGTTTGTTTCGAGGTTCGAGCACACTTGCTCTACATCCCCGCCTTCGACACACGAAGGATTTCCACTATGCAAGATCCCACCGGATCTCTCCTCGGTGCCGCAACACCTACAAGCCCTCGGACTCTCTAGTCCCTTACACAACACAAGCCCACCGGCTCGTCGAGGCCGCACCTCAAGCTACAAGTCCTCACTAGGACCCAACAACACCAAGTCCTCACTAGGACCCTCAATCAAACCGCGAACACAACCGTCCGCCTTCTCAAAGAACAAGAAATGATCTCTTGGTGATCTAAACACTTGATCACCAATTACAAACTCTCACTACAACTCTCCTATAGGATAGATATAACAATGGATGCTCAAGTGTAGTGTGAGAAATCAAGGAAAAGAACTATGGTGAAAAACTCAAGAAATCACTTTTATCACTCTTGATAAATTCTTCCTATTTGATTGGAAGTATTTGCTCTCAAATATGTGGAGAAAACTTTCTGAAAAGAATGGGAAAAACTGGACAAAAGCTCTCCTAAAAACTTGGCTCAAAACAATGACAAAACCCCCTTTTATAGAGGTCAGAAAAATCTGACCGTTGGGGTCTGTCAGAGCTGCCGGTCGACCGGCCGGTCGACCGGTAACGGTCAAAAATCTGACCGTTACAGCCTCCGGTCGACTGGCCCGGTCGACCGGGAAGAACAGAGAGCACTGCTCTCAGTTCCGGTCGACCGGCCCGGTCGACCGCACAAAACGTGCACAGTTTTGTGCACGTCGGTCGACCGGCCGGTCGACCGACCTCTGTGCAATGGGTTAACTTGGAGCACAGTTTTGAGGTCTAAAACATTCGAATTTGGGAATAAGTATATAGGATGAATTTGTAGATATTGAAGTCTTCTTTCTAATGCAACTTAAATCAAATCAATATCAATTAGGATTTGAAAGTTATCAATAAAATACTAAAAGGTATCAAATCAGAAACTGTAAACTATTTTTCAGACTTCAACCCAATATTTGACATTCTTAACATTTAAATCAGAAAACGATTATTGAATATTAAATGTAGGTCTGAAAGTCATCTTTAAAATGCAATTTAAATCATGTTAATTGAATAAGAGAATCAAAAGTTATGACTAAAAGACTAAAAGAGTGTCGAGTAGATTAGCAGAACGGTCGAGAGTTCTAAATGGTTTTGGTTAAAAACACATGTATATTTGAAACACCAAAAAACAAAACGGTATTTTTCTAGAACTAAAAATCTTTTATGAAAACACATATAAATCAAGAGTGTGTGTGTGATATGAACTTGAGCAATCCACCAACTATTCTATCCTTTACATTTTAACTAAAACAAAACAAAATCTTATACCTAGACACAAGTCTTCAACTTCTTGAAGTCTTCCCTTGAAGGCTCCTCATCTTCTTGACTTGGTCCAAAAGTAATCCACCGAGCTCATCTCTAGATGTGTACTTGTTGCATAGGCTCGTGAATCAACCGGTGCTAGCTTCCAACTTGTCTTTAAATCCTTTGTTGAAGCTCCACACCTACTAAGATCTTGATAAGGAATCTGTCACTAATTAAACACAAGATTATTAGTAAATATAACTTCATGAGTTGATCATCATCAAAACTAGGGTGATAGGCCTTTGGGCCAACAGTGTATGCCGTGGTTTGTGTGCATGCATAGATGGAATTTGTTTCTTGTGAAACATGGATTCCAAACGTGTATGGTTCAAAGCACAATGGCTCAAAGTGGAGCCCAAACAATCCACACTCTTCTTTAACAAACAAATATCATTATCAATCCTAGAAGAAGAGGTGTATGCAATAGGTGAGCTAAAATGTGAAGCTACACTAGCATGGTAAACATGTGAAGCTATATCATTTTTCAAAGAAACATTTTGCTTTAAACAATCTTCTAAATCTTTTGAGATCAAGTCAATTTTATTTTTCAAAGAAATATTTTCTTTTAATACAAATCAAGTTTTGAAGTTAAAGTCTCATTTTTCTTTAAAACATCATTGCAATCATTTTTATTTTTCAAAATCTTGTTTTCATTTAAATTAAGTTCAAGTTGGGCTTTCAAAGAGTCACACTCAATTGAAATCTCAACCTTCTCTTGTAAAGCCAATTCAAGTTTTGAAAATAAATCCTTATTTTCTTTTGTTAACTTACAAGTTTCTTTTTCAAAACTTTATATTTTTCAAGTAGGTTCTCACAAACAATAGATAACTCTTCATTTAAGGCATCGGCATCCATACTATCAAGATCATCAAATGAAGAGCTAGCACTATTTAGTTGAGTGTCCGAAAGTACATCAAGGGAGTCATTCCCTTGGACCATGTAGCATCGTTGTTCGTATTCATCCTCACTAGATTCCTTCTCCATTTAGATTGGCAATTGAAGCTCGGAGGAGGTCAACGTGTTCCACACTGCAAAGGCGGAATCACAGTTAGAAACTATGCACAAATATTCTTTGTTAAGCGTGCTTCTAAGTGCCTCAAGGGCTTGTGCATTGGCCTCTATATGCTTGCTATTACCAAGATAGGATTTCTTGGTAGCGGCAAGGAAAACATGCAAGCCTAGGGTTTTCAAGTACATGGACATCTTAAATTTTCACATGTCAATGTTGGAGACATCAAACATGGGAGGTGACAAGCAATCCATGAGTGTGTGTAAACAAATAGTGTGCCAAAACAAATCTAGATAAGCAAAACGAAGATCACACTCCTAGGTGGTTAAAGCAAATATCAGGAGCGTAGGCTCTGATACCAATTGTAAGTACACCTAGAGGGGAGTGAATAGGTGTACGGCTAATCTAATGAACAAAATGCAGAAATTAAAACTAAATTGCAACACGCTTAATGTAACCAAAGAGTGTAGCTGAATTCCCAGTGAAGGGCTCTGGACTAACTCCTCTTGATTCCTCTGAATAAGAGTTGAGGTGCTATATGAAGCTCCCGTGGTTAGACACAAGTGAGGCACACACAAACAACACAAGCATATATATGATATGGCAATATGATGCAATGCTCAAAGTAATAGAGAGAGAGTTAGTGTCAATGGATCAAATGCTAACACAAGGATATGTTTTGAGGTTCGAGCACACAGCTCTACGTCCCGCCTTCACACAAAAGGATTTCCACTAACTTGTCCACACAGGGCTCCCACACATGGAACCTCCACTGAGGATTTGGGGCAAATACAACCGGGAGTACACAACTCCTCTCTCAACTGAATACAACCTCTCACTAGAGGTAATGCATAACCAACACAAAATCTACCTCACACAAGAGGGGAAGGCACTTAGCCAATACAAACCAATCACCTCACACTTGAGGGATTCCAACACAAACTCCACCTCTCACTAGAGGGAGTTAAACACAATCTCCACCTCTCACTAGAGGGAGCCAAACACTACTTCCACAATCACCTCACAATAGAGGGATACCAACTCAATCACCTCTCACTAGAGGGATATCATAATGATGGAAGTTTACAACTTGGTGGTCTATCTCAACCGCAAACCAATATTTCCCACAAAATAAAGATCCTAATAGATAGGATAGTAGATAAGCTCAAGTGTGGAAAATAAAGAGTTTGGAAACAAAAACACAAAGAAAAATACTTGGGAAAACAACTAGAATAAGTTTGAAATGAAGATCAAAGCAATATCCCAAATATCCAATTTTTCTTTGATTTTTCCAACCCTTTAAAACAAATAAAGATGAATCTTTTTGGATCTAAAAACTCTTTTGAAAACTTGTATAAAATACTTGTAAATAGGAGAAATTTTGCTCTTGGAAGTCTTAGTGAAAACCAACTTCAAATGGGGTATAAATAGCCCCCATAAAAATTCTGCCCGTTGGCAGGCAGAAAGGTCCGTTTTGACCTTCCGGTCGACCGTCCAACGGTCAAAAAAGTGACCGTTGAGCCTGCCGGTCGACCGCCCGGTCAACCGTGCCCAGAACCAGAGAGCAATGGCTCTCTGGCCGGTCGACCGCCCCGGTCGACTGGGATAACCCGAGAGTGGGTTGCCTTTAGTCAGTCGACCGCTCGGTCGACCGGCCAACTGATATGGCCTTGTGCATGTCTTATGCACATCCGGTCGACCGTTCCGGTCGACCGCCAGAGTCTGGCAGACTGAAAAATAGGATTTGAAAACTGGGTTTTTAATTATCAAATAAATCCCATAAAATCTCTAAAAATCCACAAAAGTAGTTTCAGTATAATACTTTGATATACAAACATGTGTGGAAAAATTCAACACATATTTCAAACAATTTGAACCATTTTTGTGACTTAGAAATTCTACCGAAAACTAAATTCCGTATTTTTCAAAACTAGGATTTTTGAAATGGAAAATCGTTTTGTCCAAAACTCATCTAAATACAAAAACATGATATTGAAACAACATTTAAGCATGTTGTATATGGATATAATCCAATATACATGAAAGATATATATATATATATATATATATATATATATATATATATATATATATATATATATATATATATATATATATATATATATAATATATATATATATATATATATATCAATGTTTTTGACTTAAAATCAAAAAATAAGTTTTGTTAAAATACCAAAACTCCAAACTCATGAAATAGACTATCAAACTAAGTTTGTTTAAATAGTTGAAGCATACATGTATATAGAACAAATCTAATATACATTAAACCAAGTAAACTTGTTTTGATTCTATCTATTCATGAAAACCTAGATCGGTTAAACCGAAAACCGAAAACCAATAAACATGAAACGTGTGTGTGTTGTGAACTTGAGCATATCACACTATCTAATCTTTAACAATGGATCTAAACTAAAAACACTATACCGAAGTCTTTTTGAAGAGCGCCGTCTTTAAATCGACTCGATCCAAACGTGATCCACCGAGCTTGACTCGAAACGAGTGCTAGATATGAACTCGACGCTCGGGCTCTTGAATCACCATGTGAAAAGCTCCAAAACACCTTTGTTGAAGCTAATCACCTACTAATATCTTGGTTAGAGATCTGAAACTAAACATCACAAGATTATTAGTAAACTATAACTACATGAGTTAATCATCATCAAAACTAGAGTGGAAGGCCTCTGGGCCAACAATCTCCCCTTTTTGATGATGACAAAACTAATGGAGTTATATATGCATGGATTAAAGTTAAGCTTCAAAGAAGCTCCCCCTTAACTCATGCATAGCAATAAACAATAAATATATGCAATGAATATTAAACATGAAAATGCATAAACATGCATAAAACAAAGAACATGAACATGCTCTTGATACCAAATAAAAAACATGCTCTTGATATCAAATAAATTGTTTCTTCTTTTCATAAATATGTTCTTAAATACCAATTGAAAATATAAACTTAGAATAAACATGTTCTTTAAGTAATGCTTTTGATATCAATATCAACAAAACATAAAACAAACTCTCTTGATACCAATATAAAAACATGCATATAAAACATGCATATAACTCAAATACTTCTCCCCCTTTTTGTCAATCATCAATAAAGGGGTCAAAGAAAAACCAATAAAACATATTCTAACCCTTTTTGTCCGAAACAAAAAAAATACTTCAAGGGGTGAAATCAAAACAAACATGATACCAATTAAAAAATATATCAATGTAGTGCATCATGATACCAATTGTAAGAGAAAAAAATAGGTAAACCAACAAAATTTTGAGAAATACCAATTGAAAGTAAATGAGGTATTGAAATCCAATCTTTAAGAAACCAATTGAAAATACCAATTGAAGGTACATAAAACATTTTTAAAGAAGCCAATCAAAATTTTAATATCAATTAAAAGCGGTAAACATATATATAATCTTGATACCAATTGTAAAAATTAGTACCAATTTTGAAAATATTATACACATTTTGATACCAATTTGAAAAACATAAACTAATTTAGGATATTTTTCATATGATACCAAATTAAAATCAGTATTAACTTTTCAATTATTTTTCATCATAAAGTATGGGAGTAGAATACCAAAAGTAAACAAAACCAATTTAAAGATGAAATATGAATTTTCTCCCCCTTTATGAAATACCAAATAAAATGATGCATAAGCTTGTATGAGATACCAATTGAAACATACTCAATTGAAATATAATAGTCATTTAGGAATCAAGCTTAGCATAACTAAAATTTGTGCTCAAAGATATAGAGATATAGTAAGCACAAATAAAGCATATATATATATATATATATATATATATATATATATATATATATATATATATATATATATATATATATATATATATATATATGTATTAAAAATTGAATACCAATCGAAATTGATACTATTTAAAGTATAAGCATACATATATAAAAACATATATGAGTATATAAAAAGAATGTCAATATTGATACCAATTGAAAAGATCCAAATGATACCAATTGAAACTATAATTTGATCAAGTGTATAACTCATACTTCCTACCACCCATTCAAGCACATGTTTTAAATGGATTTTCAATAATAAGCATACAAGGCATGGTTGCCCAACCAACCGCCCTTTGATGGGTAGGGGTTTTCAAAAATAAGTTTGAAAATATGTTTAGCATATTTAAAAACTCTACCAAAATGAAGAATACGAACTAGTTATATGAAAAATTTGAAAAACTAGTACGAAATCCTTCAAGCAAGGAATAAAATAAAATATATTTCATGAAAAATATGTAGATCACATGATCATCAACACTCAAAATCTATAAAGCCTATATCATACTCATGAAAACAAAATCATAAGAAAACAATAAGTAAAGTGAGTGTACAAGATTGTTATGTGAAACGCATCATCATGAAATTAGGCAATCGATCTCAAAATGAAATTCCTTAAAACATGAAACTCATCAAAACTAGAATTCTTCAAGATATATGTATGTCTTGTACAAACTAAAGAATACATACATATCCAAACATAATGAATCCACAAAAGTATATGCATGAAGGCAAGTGGCTCAAGGTTGTATATATATAACTAATAGTTTAGACAAAATAGACATATACATGAAGGTTAAAAAAAACACAAACATGGAAAATATGTACAAAATGGGAATACAAGTCGAAATGTATGGATCATCAAAACTAGACTATACTAGTACATCTAATGGGTACAAATAAGCATTCAAGCACAAACATATAATAGTCTATTTGTAGCTCACTAGTTGTACAAGTATATATCCAAGTTTTAATGAAAACTAACATCTAGACATGTAATCAAAACATGAAGCATCAAAACAAAAAAAACTCATAAACATACATATGATCATTATGTACATGCACATGCATAGATCTAGGACATACACATTAGATAAACTAAAGTGAGAACACTAAATATAAATCCATATAAACATGGGTGTCTCAAATACTAATCATGTATATAACTAATCTAAATATCATGGCATATAACATACTAATCATGAAACATCAAAACATGCTAAAAATGAATAATATGAAAAGCATGTAACTAAAATGAGGAGTATGAGATAGTTACCAAAATCTAGAAGGCAACTCTCCATGTCTCCAAACCAAGGTGGTCCTCCCACCAATCTTCCTTGAAAGTGATGCATCCAAATTGTCCTCTTTAAGCTCGGAACGCATTCACCTCAAGGCACCATTGCTCTCACGTCATGCGAGAGCCCACACCAACATCAAATACAATAGGGGTGGATTTTGGTATCCACACTCTTTTGGGTTCATGGGGTTAGCACCTTTCCTAACCCAAACAAATTTAGTTGCTAAATTTACATCATATATCTTATCATAGCAAAATTTAGCAAGGTGGCCCTTACGTCTACAATGTGTACAAGTATACACATGAGCATACATCGTGTTATGGGAGTGACCGTGAGGAGCATGTGTATGCCGTGGTTTGTGTGCATGCATATATGGAATTTGTTTCTTGCGAAACATGGATTCCAAACGTGTATGGTTCAAAGCACAATGGCTCAAAGTGGAGCCCAAACAATCCACACTCTTCTTTAACAAACAAATATCATTATCAATCCTAGAAGAAGAGGTGCATGCAATAGGTGAGCTAAAATGTGAAGCTACACTAGTATGGCAAACATGTGAATCTATATCATTTTTCAAAGAAATATTTTTCTTTAAATAATCTTCTAAATCTTTTGTGATCAAGTCAATTTTGTTTTTCAAAGAAATATTTTCTTTTAATACAAAATCAAGTTTTGAAGTTAAAGTCTCATTTTTCTTCAAAACATCATTGCAATCATTTTTATTTTTCAAAATCTCGTTTTCATTTAAAACAAGTTCAAGTTGGGTTTTCAAAGAGTCACACTCATTTGAAATCTCAACCTTCTCTTGTAAAGCCAATTCAAGTTTTGAAAATAATGTTGGCCCAAGGTTACAATCACCCGTGTTTAGTGTGTTTTGATGATTACAAAACATATTAGTTATTTGTACTAATATTGTTTATTGGTTAGTGTGTTTCAGGGTTCTAACTCTACTAGAAGGTTTATACCCTAAAAGAAAGTGTCCTAACTCAAGTCAACTCAAATTGGCTCAAGAATCAAGCTTTGAAGATCAAATGGAGAAAAGCCCTCTTGAAGCACTTGTAGTACTAGGAACCTATGTAAGAATTAGATTGTTAAAGTTTGAGTTTTGGGAATTGGCTCTAGGATACACACACACGTTTCTTTGTACTCATGTTTTCATGGTAAAAATTTATGTTTCATGCCTTAGTATATATATACATGATCCCAAGGTTTACAAATACAAATATCATATTTAGATCATATATGTATACCCTTTCCAGCATGTTACTTAGCTTTCCCTACTTCAAAATATTTTTTACAAAATTTTCCAGTTCAAAATCATGCTGTTTTTCATATTTCAGGCTGACCGGCCGACCGGCCCGGTCGACCGGCGCCAGTGCCAGGACGTGCACGTTTGTGCACATCTGTCGGCCGACCGCCCCGGTCGACCGACTGTAAGCAGTTGGTCTCGGGTTTTCTGGGTCGACCGCCCGAAGAAAACTGTGTTTTCTTCTAAGAGGACGGTCGACCCGACCGGTCGACCGGAGCCAACGGCTCTTTGCCAGCTGAGCTGGCGGTCGACGGCCCGGTCGACCGGCAAGCCTGCTGCAGCCCAATGGCTCTTTCCTCTTTTGTGCAATTCTGAAAACTGTTTTTCAGATTGCTTTTTGGCAGACTTTTTCAGGGTTTTTCAGTTTGTTTTCAGAGCAAATAAGGTCTAAATAAATTGTTTTAAACCTATTTCTCTCCCTATAAATAGAGGAGAAGACTCTCTTACATGACACCAAGAAAAATCCTTAAGTTTCCAAAGTTTTCAAAGAGAAAAGAAAAGTGTTTAAGCTCTCCATTTCCAAATCTTTCTTGAGCTTGTTTTATAGTTGTATTTTGTTAGCAAAGATCATTCTACAACTGAGTTTTTCTCACCACACTTCATAGAGCCAAAAATCTCTAACTCATTCTATAGTGAAGTTGTAAAAGAGTGAGTGTTGTAAAAGAGTTTGGCGATCTAGTTGTGATCACTTTGGTTACTTGTTCCTCATCTTGTTCTTGTGGAGACACCTCTTCGGTAGAGGTCATTGTACTTGGTGGAGCTCGGTGCTCGGGTCTTCAATAGACCATTGTAATCGTCCTCGGTGGATAGTGAAAACCCTTCACGGAGGTGAAGGCGGGGAGTAGAGCGGTGGCTCGAACCTCGAAACAAATTACTTGTGTTTGCGATTGCTTTGTGTCTATTCTTGTTTTAATTTCTCTTGCACTATATTGCTTTTAATTATTTGCTTGTGATCTTGTTTCTTACCTTGTGCTATTATTTCAAGCTTGTGATATATTGTGTGCATCTCACTATTCATTCATCATACTTTACCTTGATCGATCATATCTCATACAACAAGGTTGCATTGCGCACCTCTAACACATTCAAGGGGAATTGGGAGGAAGGAGTTCAGAACCTCTCACGGGGATTCGGCTCTTAGTCTTGTTTTGAGAGATCGTTGCATCTTTCATCTATCTTAGTTTTAAAAGATTGTTAGATTAGCAATTACACCTATTCACCCCCCTCTAGGTGTTTTTCAATTGGTATCAGAGCTTGGACTCTAGGATATTGGTTTAACAACCTTAGAGAGATCCTAATTTTGCTAATCACTTCATTCATTTTTCATACACTCTCACTTAGTAAAAATGGCCGATGGAATTAAAAACCCTCCTAAGTTTGATGGACTTAACTTTTTCATATGGAAGGTTAAGATGACTGTTTTCTTGCAAACTCTAGGAAGTCGAGTTGCAAAGGCCGTGACCAAACACTTTAGTGCACCCCCCGGTGATGAATCTACTTGGTCCGAAATTGAGACCAAAGAGTTTGATGCCAATGCTAGGGCTCATTATGCACTCCTTCAAGCCCTTAACGATGATGATATAGCTAGAGTTATTCATTGCAAGTCCGCATATGAAATTTGGACACATTTGCTAGTTACACATGAGGGGACCTCACAAGTGAAGAGGGCTAAGATAGACCTTCTTCGGTCCCAATATGAGAACTTTAGCATGCAAGAACATGAAACCATAGATGATATGGTTACAAAATTTACCAAGATCACTAATGGACTTTCTTCTCTAGGTGATGCTATTGACAATGATCAAAAAGTGAGAAAGATCATCGGGCTCTTCCTCCTTCATGGGAAGTAAAAGCAACAACCTTGAAGGAACTCAATGACAAGGAGGAGATGGAGCTAATAGGTCTCATTGGGAACCTCAAAACCCATGAGATGAAAGAAAAGCAAGGGAGGACATGGCTCCTTCCAAGAAGAAGACTATAGCCTTCAAATGTCAATCATCACACTCCGACGAAGATGATGAAGAAGAAGATGACGAAGAGCTCTCACTTTTAGTCAAAAATGTTCGGAGGACGTATAACAAGGCCAAGTTCCAAGGTAGAAAGAGATGGCAAGGAGGCAAAGAAGAAAGGAAGATTATTTGCTTCAATTGTCAAAGGTCGGGACACATTGTAGCGGAGTGTCCGGATAAGGTGAAGCCCTCCACATCCAAGAAGCCTTATAAGAAGAAGGCAATGAAAGCTACATGGATTCCGAAAGCGAATCCGAGGAGGAAATTGACACCGCCAACATGTGCTTCATGGCCAATGAAAGCACAAGCAAGGTAACCCCTTCCACTCCTTTTGATGATGAACTTTCCATAGATGAATTAGGAGAAGCATTTATAGAACTTTCACATAACTATGACTCTCTTAAGAAAAAGTACCTAAAATGAAAAAGAAAATGAATCTCTTAATCATCAAGTCTTTACTATTTCTAAAGAAAAAGATGAATTACTTTCCACTCTTGTTTCCACCCAAAAAGATTTTGACAAGTATAAGATTTCTTGTAAAGGCAAGTCCCTACAAGTTGACTCAAATGAGATTACCATGCTTAAGGAAAGAATAGACTCATTAGGAATTGTTTAAAAATTTGTGAGTTTAACAAAAAAAGTTAGAGGCTATGTTTCCTAAGAAACAAGCCCTAAGAAAAATGTTTACCATGCTCATGCTCATGTTCATACCACACAACCTTTACATCGTGGCAAACCCCCAAAACATGCTCACACTCCACATACACATCATGCATTCATGTATGGTAGAGTGTACTCATGTTCACATTGTGGGCGGAAAGGGCACTTAGCTAATTTTTGCTATGATAGACTAAGTGCATCATGTCATAATGTTTGGATTCGAAACACTAACTTTCAAGGACCCAAGAAAATTTGGGTACCAAAATCAATGAATTTGTTAAATGATGTAGGTACCTTCTAAAGCCCAATGACGTAGAGAATTGTGGTATCTTGATAGTGGTTGCTCAAGGCACATGACTTGGGACATCAACAACTTTGCAACCCTATCAAGATACCATGAAGGTGGCACCGTCACCTTCGGAGATGACGCCAAGGGTAAAATCATCGGTATTGGTAATGTAAAACTTGGCACATCCCCTTTAATTGAAAATGTAGTTTTAGTTGACGGCCTCAAGCATAACCTCTTGAGTGTTAGTCAACTTTGTGATAAAGGTTTTGAGGTTGTTTTTGATAATGTAGCTTGTAAAGTAATTAATAGAACTTCAAATGTTTGTGTGTTTTCCGGTTTTCGTGAAAGTAATGTTTATATGATTGATATGTTAAATATGTCTTGTAATATTACTTGTTTAAAAGCCCTCGATGATGACTCTTGGTTGTGGCATAGAAGATTAGGCCACATTTCATTTGACCATATATCTAGGCTTAACACAAAGGAAATGGTGAAAGGTATTCCTTGTTTGAACTTTGAAAAGGACCGAGTTTGTGACGCATGTCAATTTGGGAAACAAACTAAGTCTTCTTTCAAGGCAATTAAGGATATCATGACATCACTTCCTTTGGAGTTAATCCATATGGATTTATTTGGCCCTACTAAAACCAAAAGTCTAAGTGGAAGTAGATTTGCATTTGTTTTGGTTGATGACTACTCACGTTTTACTTGGGTTTTCTTTCTTGAACATAAAAATCAAGCCTTTTCACATTTTCAAGCCTTTAAGAAAAGAGTTGAAAAGGAAAAAGATACTTCAATAGTAAGAATAAGAAGTGATAGAGGAGGTGAGTTCATTAACCTACCATTTACCACTTTTTGTGAAGAACATGGAATAAAGCAAGAACTTTCTTGTCCTAGAACTCCACAACAAAATGGAGTAGTTGAACGGAAAATAGAACATTACAAGAGATGGCTAGGACAATGCTTAGTGAATATGGTCTACCACATTATTTGTGGGCCGAGGCCGTTCATACATCATGCTATATATCAAATCGTGTTTTCTTGTGTAAAAATACTTCAAAAATTTCTTTTGAAATGTACTTTTCTAGAAAACCAAATGTTTCTTATTTCAAGGTTTTTGGATGTAAATGTTTTGTTTTAAATACAAAAGATAATTTAGGAAAATTTGATGCTAGATCTTATGAGGCTATTTTTGTTGGTTATTCTAACACTAGTAAGGCTTATAGAATCTTCAATAGATCATCTTTGACTATTGAGGAATCTATACATGTTAAGTTTGAGGAATCTAACTTGTTTGTTAAGAATGTTGTAGAAATAGATGCATTGCATGAAGACTTGGAGAAAGTGACCTTGGAGGATACACCTACTATGGGAGACAAGCCAAAGGATGATGAAGGAAGTGAAGCTAAAGTAGAAGAGGCTCAAGGAAATGAAAATCAATCAAATGAAGTGGAGCCTACTCAACAACTTCCAAAGGATTGGAGATACAATCCTCATCATCCCAAGGACCTCGTCATAGGTGAAGTATCAAAAGGGGTAACCACTCGCTCTAAACTTCATGATTATTGTGGTCATTATGCATTTATTTCTTATGTTGAACCCAAAAATGTCCTCGAAGCTGAGGCCGATTCATATTGGTTCCTAGCCATGCAAGAGGAGCTCAATCAATTTGAGCGCAACCAAGTTTGGCACCTTGTTCCTAGGCCCCACGATAGACCAACAATTGGTACTAAGTGGATCTTTAAGAACAAGTTGGATGAATCGGGTAATGTAGTTAGAAACAAAGCTAGGTTAGTGGCCCAAGGTTACACTCAAATCGAAGGAATCGATTTTGAAGAAACATTTGCACCCGTAGCACGGCTTGAAGCCATACGGATGACACTAGCATTTGCCTCATATAAAGATTTTAAATTATTTCAAATGGATGTCAAAAGTGCTTTTCTAAATGGTTTTATTGAAGAGGAGGTGTATGTTAAACAACCCCCGGGTTTGTTGATCCTACACATCCGGATTTTGTATTTAAATTAGATAAAGCTCTTTATGGTTTAAAACAAGCCCTAGGGCTTGGTATGAAAGACTTTCTTCATTTTTAATTTCAAATGGTTTTAAGAAAGGTAAAATTGACACCACATTGTTTACTAGACATGTTAAAAATGATATTCTTATTGTGCAAATATATGTTGATGATATTATTTTTGGATCTACTAATGAATCTCTTTGCCAAGCTTTTGAATCATGCATGAAGGATGAATTTGAAATGTCTATGACGGGGGAGCTCAACTATTTCCTTGGACTCCAAATCAAGCAAAGGAAGGATAGGATCTTCATCAATCAAGCCAAGTACACAAAGGAACTAATCAAAAGGTTCGGGCTTGAAGGATTTAAAGTAAGCAAAACTCCCATGGCAACAACTACCAAGCTTGACAAGGATGAACAAGGTAAAAGTGTAGACATTAAACTTTATAGAAGCATGATAGGTAGTTTGTTGTATTTGACGGCTAGTAGGCCGGATATTATGTTTTCTGTTTGTCTTTGTGCACGTTTTCATCTTGTCCTAAAGAATCTCACCTAATTGCGGTTAAACGCATAATTAGATACCTTAAGGGCACTATTGAAATGGGTTTGTGGTATCCAAAAACTGGATTATTTGAAATGAAGAGTTTTTCGGATGCCGACTATGCGGGTTGTAGGGTAGATAGGAAGAGCACAAGTGGAACATGTCAATTCCTAGGTAATTGTCTTGTATCTTGGTCTTCCAAAAAGCAAAATTCGGTAGCCCTATCAACCGCCGAGGCAGAGTATGTTGCAGCCGGAGCTTGTTGTGCACAAGTTCTTTGGATGAAACATACTCTTCTCGACTATGATTTACACTTTGATCATGTTAAAATATTTTGTGATAATACTAGTACTATTCACATGACAAAGAATGCAAATCAACATAGTAAAACCAAACACATTGACATTAGGTATCACTTTCTTAGAGATCATTATGAGAAAGGTGATATTGATATAGACTATGTTTCTACCGATTTTCAACTTGCCGATATTTTTACTAAACCTCTAGATTATGCTAGATTTTCTTTTATTTGTGGTGAGTTGAATGTTTGCATTATGGATTCTTAAAAATGAATTTCTCTTTGATGCTTTATGTTTTTTTTTTGTTTAACCCTTTTTTTGTATGACAAAAAGGGGGAGAAAAAGTATAAGTTTAAATTTGTTTGTTTATGATATACTACCTTGATATGGTGTACTACTTTGATGTATTTAAGTTTTTGACAAAACTATGTGTTTTCCATGCCTTATGTATTTAGCTTTTTCATAGTCATTCTTTATACATAGCATTATTTGAGGGGGAGCTTTCCAAGCTCTTCTTCCATTTTTGTTTAAATAACTTATATGTTTTGTCATCATCAAAAAGGGGGAGATTGTTGGCCCAAGGTTACAATCACCCGTGTTTAGTGTGTTTTGATGATTACAAAACATATTAGTTATTTGTACTAATATTGTTATTGGTTAAGTGTGTTTCAGGGTTCTAACTCTACTAGAAGGTTTATACCCTAAAGAAAGTGTCCTAACTTAAGTCAACTCAAATTGGCTCAAGAATCAAGCTTTGAAGATCAAATGGAGAAAAGCCCTCTTGAAGCACTTGTAGTACTAGGAATCTATGTAAGAATTATTGTTAAAATTTGAGTTTTGGGAATTGGCTCTAGGATACACACACACGTTTCTTTGTATTCATGTTTTCATGGTCAAAAATTTATGTTTCATGCCTTAGTATATATATACATGATCCCAAGGTTTACAAATACAAATATCATATTTAGATCATATATGTATACCCTTTCCAGCATGTTACTTAGCTTTCCCTACTTCAAAATATTTTTACAAAATTTTCCAGTTCAAAATCCTGCTGTTTTTCATATTTCAGGCCGACCGGCCGACCGGCCCGGTCGACCGGCGCCAGTGCACGTTTGTGAACGTCTGTCGGCCGACCGCCCCGGTTGACCGACTGTAAGCAGTTGGTCTCGGGTTTTCTGGGTCGACCGCCCCTGTCGACCGCCCGAAGAAAACTGTGTTTTCTTCTAAGAGGACGGTCGACCCGACCGGTCGACCGGAGCCAACGGCTCTTTGCCAGCTGAGCTGGCGGTCGACCGGCCCGGTCGACCGCCAAGCCTGCTGCAGCCCAACGGCTCTTTCCTCTTTTGTGCAATTCTGAAAACTGTTTTCAGATTACTTTTGGCAGACTTTTCAGGGTTTTTCAGTTTGTTTTCAGAGCAAATAAGGTCTAAATAAATTGTTTTAAACCTATTTCTCTCCCTATAAATAGAGGAGAAGACTCTCTTACATGACACCAAGAAAAATCCTTAAGTTTTCAAAGTTTTCAAAGAGAAAAGAAAAGTGTTTAAGCTCTCCATTTCCAAATCTTTCTTGAGCTTGTTTTATAGTTGTATTTGTTAGCAAAGATCATTCTACAACTGAGTTTTTCTCACCACACTTCATAGAGCTAAAAATCCCTAACTCATTCTATAGTGAAGTTATAAAAGAGTGAGTGTTGTAAAAGAGTTTGGCGATCTAGTTGTGATCACTTTGGTTACTTGTTCCTCATCTTGTTCTTGTGGAGATACCTCTTCGGTAGAGGTCATTGTACTTGGTGGAGCTCGGTGCTCGGGTCTTCGGTAGACCATTGTAATCGTCCTCGGTGGATAGTGGAAACCCTTCACGGAGGTGAAGGCGGGGAGTAGAGCGGTGGCTCGAACCTCGAAACAAATTACTTGTGTTTGCGATTGCTTTGTGTCTATTCTTGTTTTAATTTCTCTTGCACTATATTGCTTTTAATTATTTGCTTGTGATCTTGTTTCTTACCTTGTGCTATTATTTCAAGCTTGTGATATATTGTGTGCATCTCACTATTCATTCATCATACTTTGCCTTGATCGATCATATCTCATACAACAAGGTTGCATTGCGCACCTCTAACCCATTCAAGGGGAATTGGGAGGAAGGAGTTCAGAACCTCTCACAGGGTATTCGGCTCTTAGTCGTGTTTTGAGAGATCGTTACATCATTCATCCATCTTAGTTTTAAAAAGATTGTTAGATTAGCAATTACACCTATTCACCCCCCCCCCCTCTAGGTGTTTTTCAAATAAATCCTTATTTTCTTTTGTTAACTTATAAGTTTCTTTTTCAAAACATTATATTTTTCAAGGAGGTTCTCACAAACAATAGATAACTCTTCATTTAATGCATCGGCATCCATACTATCAAGATCATCAAATGAAGAGCTAGCACTATCTAGTTGAGTGTCCGAAAGTACCTCAAGGGAGTCATTCCCTTGGACCATGTAGCATCGTTGTTAAGATTCATCCTCACTAGATTCCTTCTCCATTTGGATTGGCAATTGAAGCTCGGAGGAGGTCAACGTGTTCCACACTGCAAAGGCGGAATCACAGTTAGAAACTAAGCACAAATATTCTTTGTTAAGGGTGCTTCTAAGTGCCTCAAGGGCTTGTGCATTGGCCTCTATATACTTGCTATTACCAAGATAGGATTTCTTGGTAGCGGCAAGGAAAACATGCAAGCCTAGGGTTTTCAAGTACATGGACATCCAAAATTTTCACATGTCAATGTTGGAGACATCAAACATGGGAGGTGACAAGCAAACCATGAGTGTGTGTAAACAAATAGTGTGCAAAAACAAATCTAGATTAGCAAAACCAAGATCACCCTCCTAGGTGGTTAAAGCAAATATCTGGAGCGTAGGCTCTGATACCAATTGTAAGTACACCTAGAGGGGGGTGAATAGGTGTACAGCTAATCTAATGAACAAAATGCGGAAATTAAAACTAAATTGCAACACACTTAATGTAACCAATGAGTGTAGCTGAATTCCCGTTGAAGGGCTCTGGACTAACTCCTCTGATTCCTCTGAATAAGAGTTGAGGTGCTATATGAAGCTCTCGTGGTTAGAAACAAGTGAGGCACACACAAACAACACAAGCATATATATGATATGGCAATATGATGCAATGCTCAAAGTAATAGAGAGAGTTAGAGTCAATGGATCATACGCTAACACACGGATATGTTTCGAGGTTCGAGCACACAGATCTACGTCCCCGCCTTCACACAGAAGGATTTCCACTAACTTGTCCACACAGGACTCCCACACAGGGAACCTCCATTGAGGATTTGGGGCAAATACAACTGGGAGTACACAACTCCTCTCTCAACCAAATACAAACCTCTTACTAGAGGCAATGCACAACCAACACAAAATCTACCTCACACAAGAGGGCAAGGCACTTAGCCAATACAAACCAATCACCTCACACTTGAGGGATTCCAACACAAACTCCACCTCTCACTAGAGGGAGATAAACACAATCTCCACCTCTCACTAGAGGGAGCCAAACACTACTTCCACAATCACCTCACAATAGAGGGATACCAACTCAATCACCTCATACTAGAGGGATATCACAATGATGGAAGTTTACAACTTGGTGGTCTATCTCAACCACAAACCAATATTTCCCACAAAATAAAGATCCTAATAGATAGGATAGTAGATATGCTCAAGTGTGGAAAATAAAGAGTTTGGAAACAAAAACACAAAGAAAAATACTTGGGAAAACAACTAGAATAAGTTTGAAATGAAGATCAAAAGCAATATCCCAAATATCCAATTTTCTTTGATTTTTCCAACCGTTTAAAACAAATAAAGATGAATCTTTTTTGCTCTAAAAACTCTTTTGAAAACTTGTATAAAACACTTGTAAATAGGAGAAATTTTGCTCTTGGAAGTCTTGGTGAAAACTAACTTCAAATGGGGTATAAATAGCCCCCATAAAAATTCTGCCCGTTGGCAGGCAGAAAGGTCAGTTTTGACCTTCCGGTCGACCGGCCGGTCGACCGGCCAATGGTCAAAAAAGTGACCGTTGAGCTTGCCGGTCGATCGCGCCCAAAACCAGAGAGCAATGGCTCTCTGGCCGGTCGACCGCCCGGTCGACCGGGACAACCCGAGAGTGGGTTGCCTTCAGTCAGTCGACCGCTCGGTCGACCGGCCAACTAATATGGCCTTGTGCACGTCTTGTGCACATCCGGTCGACCGTTACGGTCGACCGGCTCCTTGTCCGGTCGACCGCCAGAGCCTGACAGACTGAAAAACAGGATTTGAAAACTGGGTTTTTAATTACCAAATAAATCCCATAAAATCTCTAAAAATCCACAAAAATAGCTTCAGTATAATACTTTAATATACAAACATGTCTGAAAAAATTTAACACATATTTCAAACAATTTGAACCATTTTTGTGACTTAGAAATTTTGCCGAAAACTAAATTCCGTATTTTCCAAAACTAGGATTTTTGAAATAGAAAATCGTTTTGTCCAAAACTCATCTAAATACAAAAACATGATATAAAAACAACATTTAAGCATGTTATATATGGATATAATCTAATATACATGAAAGATATATATATCAATGTTTTTGACTTAAAATCCAAAAATAAGTTTTGTTAAAATACCAAAACTCCAAACTCATGAAATAGACTATCAAACTAAGTTTGTTTAAATAGTTGAAGCATACATGTATATAGAACAAATCTAATATACATTAAACCAAGTAAACTTGTTTTGATTCTATCTATTCATGAAAACAAAGATCGGTTAAACCAAAAACCGAAAACCAATAAACATGAAACGTGTGTGTGTTGTGAACTTGAGCATATCACACTATCTAATCTTTAACAATGGATCTAAACTAAAACACTATACCGAAGTCTTTTTGAAGAGCGCCGTCTCCAAATCGACTCGATCCAAACGTGATCCACCGAGCTTGACTCCAAGCGAGTGCTAGATATGAACTCGACGCTCGGGCTCTTGAATCACCATGTGAAAAGCTCCAAAACACCTTTGTTGAAGCTAATCACCTACTAATATCTTGGTTAGAGATTTAAAACTAAACATCACAAGATTATTAGTAAACTATAACTACATGAGTTAATCATCTCAAAACTAGAGTGGAATGCCTCTGGGCCAACAAATAACACAGTCAACTATGGTTTATTTTATCCTAAATCAAGCACATTTGATTTAATATCATATAGTGATGCTGATTTTGCTGGATGTAAATCTGATCGTAAAAGTACTAGTGGTATTTGTCATTTTTTGGTACATTCACTAGTATCATGGTATAGTAAAAAAGCAAAATTTTATATCATTATTGATAACCGAAGAAGAATATATCGCTGCTAGTATTACATGTGCGCAGATATGGATGAAACAAACCTTGATTATGGTATCTATGACAAATTCACCTATTATGTGTGATAATACTATTGCTATTAACTTATCTAAAAATTCAATTCAACATTCGCATACAAGGCATATTGATATTAGACATCATTTTTATGTGATCATGCTTTAAAGGGTGATATTTCATTAAGTTTTATGCCAATGATAATCAGTTTCAAATATCTTTACAAAACCTCTTAAAGAGGATAATTTTTATTAGATTTCAAAGAGATTTGGGTATTTGCAATATTTCTGGTATTTAAAAATATTTTTAAACCTTTTTTAGACTATTTTAATGAATTTTCACTGATTAGTCGACTTGACATTTTATTAGTTGACTACTGTAATAAAAAAAATAGGTATTCTAAATTTTTCAGAATTAGTTTACTATATAAAATAATTAGTCAACTAACCCAAGGATTAGTTGACTAATCAAAAGCAGAAATCGACTAATTCTATAAGAAACTACGCTCTGTTATTGGATTTCTATCTTTCAAACCCAACCCATTTCATTTTATTTTGGATCCCTTCTCTCCCCACACTCAATCCTAACCCTTGATTTACTTTTTACATCTCCTATTTAACCTTCTTCACCATCAAAAGCCTCTTTTTGCTATTGTTCTTCATCTCAGCAGCAACTTGTTTTTCAGTCGACTTCTTCCTTCCAACTTTAGGTTAAGTTCTTTCAAATCCTTCTCTTTTCTTACCTTTTTTTGCTATTTCAGCTATATCTTGTTGGCCCAGAGGCCCTTCACTATAGTTTTGATGATGATTAACTCATATAGTTATAGTTTACTAATAATCTTATGATATTTAGTTTCAGATATTTAACAAAGATATTAGTAGGTGATTAGCTTCAACAAAGGTATTTTGGAGCTTTCACATGTTGATTCAAGAGCTCGAGCGTCAAGATTGCATCTAGCACTCGGTTGGAGTCAAGCTCGATGAATCACGTTTGGATCGAATCGACTTGGAGAAGGAATTGTACAAGAAGACCTCAGTTTATTTAGTTTAAGATTTTAGATCTTGCGTTAAAGATTAGATAGTGTTGATATGCTCAAATTCACAATACACACACAAGTTTAACGTTTCATATTTATTTTCGGTTTAACCGATTTCAGTTTCATATAAATGGTTTTCATGGATAGATAGTATCAAAATAAGTTTACATGGTTTAATGTATATTAGATTTGATCTATATACATCTATGCTTCATCTACTTAGAAAAACTTATTTGAAAAGCTATTCATGTGTATGGAGTTTTGTATTTAAACAAAACTTATTTTTTGATTTCATGTCAAAAACATAGATATAATTCTTTATATGTATATTGGATTCTATCATATACAATATGCTTCAAAATTGTTTCAATATCATGTTCTTATATTTACATGAGTTTTGGATAAAACGGTTTTCCATTTCAAAAATCTAAGTTTTGAAAAATACGGATTTTGGTTTAAGGCAAAATTTCAATATCACAAAAATGGTTCAAATTGTTTGAAATATGTGTTGAATTTTTATCACACATATTTGTATTTCAAAGATCTAATTAGAACTGATTTTTGTGGAATTTATGTGATTTTATGGGATTTAATCAAAGGTAAAAACCCAAGTTTTCAATCCCTATATTGTTTGGACCAGACTGTCTACCGGTCGACTGGACCGGTCGACCGAGGCAGAAGTCGGTCGACCGGTCCGATCGACCGATGTGCACAGAATGTGCACGCAACCCTATCTAGGAGGCCGGTCGACTGGTCGGTCGACCGCCAGAGAGCTTCTGCTCTCTGAAAATGGCCCCGGTTGACCGCCCGGTCGACCGGCAGAGAGCTCTGCTCTCTCTTTCCAGTTTTCGGTCGACCGGTAGCTCAACGGTCATAATTATGACCGTTGGCCAGTTGACCACCTGGTCGCCCGGAAGGGCAATTTTGCCCTTTGCCAGACTGCCAACGGGCAGATTTTGAGGGGCTATAAATTTTCCCCCTCTTGAGTTGTTTTTACCAAGTTTTTCAAGAGCAAAAACTCCCATCTTCTTAAGTGTTTTAACAACAAGTTTTAAAAGAGTTTTGGCTTAAAGATTTTATCTTTATTTGTTTTTAAAGGGTTGAAAAAATCAAAGAAAATAGGATATTTGGGATATTGGTTTTGATCTTTATTTCAATCTTATTCTAGTTGTTTTCTCAAGTATTTTTCTTTGTGATTTTGATTTTCAAACTCTTTATTTTCTCACACTTGAGCTTATCATATCTATCCTATCTATTAGGATTTTGTTTTGTGAGAAAGAATTGGTTTATGGTCTTTGTGATCACCTAGAGTTGAAAACCTCTTTTATTTGAAACTGTGAGTATCCCTCTTGTGTAGAGGTGATTGTGGAGGTTGTGTTGGAATCCCTCTAAGTGTAGAGGTGATTGTGGTTGTGTGGCTTTGAGCCTAATCCCTCTAGTGAGATGTTGATCATTGTTTGGCTAAGTGCCCATCCCTCTAGTGTAGAGGTGATAGTTGTTGTGCCTTACCTCTAGTGAGAGGTTGTATTTGGTGAGAGAGGAGTTGTGTACTCCTAATTGTATTTGCCAAAATCCTCAATGGAGGTTCCCTGTGTGGGAAGTCCTGTGTGGACGCTATAGTGAAAATCCTTCTGTGTGAAGGCGGGGACGTAGAGCTGGGTGGTCGAACCTCGAAACATATCCTTGTGTTTGCGTTTGATCCACTATCTCTAACTCTCTTTCTTTTATATTGTGCATTGCATCATATTATTCATATCATATATATGCTTGTGTTGATTGTGTGTGCCCATACTTGTGTTTAACCAAGAGAGCTTTACATAGCACCTCAACTCTTATTTAGAGAAATTTAGAGGAGATAGTCTAGAGCCCTTCACCGGGAATTCAGCTACACTCTTTGGTTACACTAAGTGTGTTGCATCTAGCTTTTAATTCCGCATTATTTGTCATTAGATTAGCCATACACCTATTCACCTCCCTCTAGGTATACTTTCAATTGGTTTTAGAGCCTACGCTCCTGATATTAGGTTTAACCACCTAGGAGTGAGATCTTGGTTAGCTAATCTACATTTGCATTTGCACACATATAGTTTACACTCATGGATAACCCTCCCATGTTTGATATCTCTAAAATTGATATATGGAAGGTTATGATGAGTTGGCATTTAAAAGCCATAGGTTGGCAAGTTTATCTTGCCACTACCAAGGAATCTTATCTTGGCAATGACAAGTATAAAAAGGCTAACGCACAAGCCCTAAAGGCATTTAAAAAATCTCTTAGTAAAGAATATTTAAATATGGTTTCTCATTGTGATTCCGCCTTTGCAGTGTGGAACATATTTACATCTCTCAAGCTATAAATGCAAATCAATGAGGAGGAGAAATCTAGTGGAGAAGAGTCCGACCAACATTGCTTCATGGTCCAAGGGAATGACTCCCTTGAGGTAAACTCGGAAACTCAACTAGATGATAGTGCTAGTTCTTCAGGTGATGATTATATTGATCCTGATGCATTGAATGAAGAACTATCAATTGTTTGTGAAAAATTGTTAGAAAAATATAAACTTTTGAAAAAGAAAGTTTTACACTAAAAGAAGAAAATAAAAATTTGTCTTCTAAACTCGATGTTGTTTTGCAAGAGAAGGTTGAGATTTCAAATGAACGTGACTTATTGAAATCCCAACTTGAACTTGCTCTAAATGAAAACAAGATTTTGAAAAGTAAAAATAATTGTGAAGTTGTTTTGAAGAAAAATGAGGCTTTATCTTCAAAACTTGATTTTGCTGTAAAAGAAAATGAATTTTTTAAAAACAAAATTATTTATATTTCAAAAGAATTGGATTTGGTTTCTAAGAAAAATATTTCTTTGAAAAATGATATTGATACACATATTTGCCATGCTTCACCACCTAGTGTACCTATTGCATGCTCTACCTCTTCTTCACTTCTTGAATATAATATTTGTAATTTAAAGAAGAATGTTGATAGTTTGGGCTCCACTTTGAGCCAATGTGCCATGAACCACACACGGTTGGAATCTATGTTTCGAAAGAAACAAGTTTCACATATGCATGCACACCATACACGACATACACATGCTCCTCCTGTTCACACACATGATTCTAGGTATGCTCATGTGTACACTTGTACACATTGTGGACGTAAGGGCCACGTTGTAAAATTTTGTTATGATAGGATACATGATTCAAATTTTGCAAATAAATTTGTTTGAGTTAGGAAAGGTGCTAACCCCTATGGACCCAATAGAGTATGGGTATCAAAATCCTCCCCTATTTTATTTGATGTAGGTGTCGGCTCTCACTTGACATGAGAGTGATGGTGCCTTGAGGTGGATGCATTCCGAGCTTAATGGTGACTATTTTGGATGCATCGCTTTCAAGGGGAGTTTGGTGGGAGGACCACCATAGTTTGGAGACAGAGATGTGCCTTCTTGGTTTTGGTAACTATCTCTTACTCCCATTTAGTTTACATGCTTTCATTTATTGATTTTTAGCATGTCATGTTTTAACGCTCATTATGCTATAATGCCATGTTAATTAGACTAGACATATACATGACTAGTATTTGAGATACACCCATGTTTATGTGGATTATTTTTTTGTGTTCTCACTTTAGTTTAACTATTATGTATATCATAGCTCTAATAGCATGTGCATTTACCATAATGATCATATGAGTTTTGTTTTGACTTTTGCACTTCATATTTTGATTACTTGTTTAAGATGTAGGTTTCATTAAACTTGTGTCAATACTTGTATAACTAATGAGCCACAAATTGATTATTATATGTTTGTGCCTAAATGCTCATTCGTACCCATTAGATGTACTAGTATAGCCTAGTTTTGATGATTCATACATTTTAACTTGTATTCCCTATTTTTGGACATATTTTTCATGATGATGTGTTTTAGCTTCATGTATATGTTAATTTGGCCAAAACTATTGAATATATGTATACCCTTGAGTAATTTGCCTTTCATGAAAAATCTCTTAATAGACTCATTTGTGTTTGGATATGTATGTATACCCTTAATTTTGACAAAACATACATATGCCTTGAAGTTGGTATTGTTTTAATGAAAATTAAAATTTTGATGAATTTCATGTTTTCGAAAAGGAATTACATATTGAGCCTTATTGCCTACTCCCATGATTATGCTTTTCACATCATTTTTACACACTCATTACTTGATGTTTTCTCATGACTTTATTTTCATGAGTATTATAGGTGCTATATAGGCTTTGAGTGTTGATGATTATGTGATTTTCATACTTTCATGGATATATTCTTCTTTTATTCCTTACTTGAAAGATTTCGTACTAGTTTACAAGTTTTTCATAAAACTAGTTCGTATTCTTCATTTTGGTAGAGTTTTCAAATATGCTACAATTATTTTCAAACTTAATTTTGAAAACCCCTTCCATCGAAGGGTGGTTGGATGGGCGACCATGCCTTATATGCTCAAATTGAAAATTATTTTAACATGTACATGAATAGGGTGGTGTTTATGAGTTAAATACTTGATCCTCATTATGTTTTTCAATTAGTATCACAATTGATATTTATTTTGTATCCTCATATTTGTTTCTATATATGTATGCTTCAACTTCAAATAATATCAATTTTGATTGGTATTTAATTTTCCATACATATATATATGTTTAAGCACAAATTTTGCTATGCTAAGCTTTATTTAGTCATTAATGATAATTATTTTTCAATTGGTATCTTATACAAGCTTATGCATCGTTTTATTAGTATTTCATAAAGGCAGAGAAAAATTCATGTTTTTACCTTTCAATCGGTTTTGTTTACAATTGGTATCTTACTCCCACTCTTTATATTGAAAAATGATATTTGTAAATTGATATCTTAGTTTTCAATTGGTTTCCTATGCTCCTAATGAAAAATATTTTTATTTGATATATGTTTCATTTTCAATATTGATGTCAAGAATATTAAATTGATATTATTCTCTATTTGGTATCTCTATTGCAAAATGATTTTAGGGTTTAACCAAAAAGATTGGTTTATGTTTTTTAATTGGTATTATGTTTCAGTTTCTATTGGTATCATAATTTGGTATCAAAATATTTTGGTATTTATTGCTTATATGCAAGGAAAGCTTAACATCTTCTCTATATATAGATTCATGTTGAGTGTATCTCATACTGAGGAGTTTGACCGCTCTTCTTTATATCGTACACGTGTGTAGAGGGAGCTTCACATCTCCTTTTATACATTGTATATTATGCTTTATGTGGTTAGGGTTTAATCATCTCTTTTCATATAAATGCATGCATGCAGGGGGAATTAACTTCACATCTCTCCTCTTCATGAATGTATATAGCATATACACCTTTATTGTTTTGATTTATGCAAAAAGGAAGAAAAATATTATTTATGCTTTTAGTCATTGTACTCCTTTGTTGATGATTTGACAAAAAGGGGAGAGATATTTTAGAGTTTTATATATGTATGTTTATTTAAATTTGTTATCTTTTACCATTGGTATCAAGAGCATCTTTTGTTGGTATCAAGAGCAGCCTTTTTTTAAGAACAGTTTTATTTGAAAATTGGTATCAAGAGCATATTTATTTCATTGGTACCAAAGATCATGTTTGTTTCATTTCCTTATTTTATGCATGTTTATGCATATCTATATTGAGTATTCATTACATATCTTTATGTTTATTGCTATGCATGAGTTAAAGGGGAGCTTCTATGAAGCTTAACTTTAATCCATGCATATATAACTCCATAAGTTTTGTCATCATCAAAAAGGGGGAGATTATTGGCCCAGAGGCCTTCACTCTAGTTCTGATGATTAACTCATGTAATTATAGTTTACTAATAATCTTATGATATTTAGTTTTAGATATTTAACCGAGCTATTAGTAGGTGATTAGCTTCAACAAAGGTATTTTTGGAGCTTTCACATGTTGATTCAAGAGCTCGAGCGTCAAGATCGCATCTAGCACTCAATTAGAGTCAAGCTCGGTGAATCACGTTTGGATCGAGTCGACTTGGAGAAGGAGTTCTACAAGAAGACCTCGTTTTGTTTAGTTTAAGATTTTAGATCTTGTGTTAAAGATTAGATAGTGTTGATATTCTCAAGTTCACAATACACACACAAGTTTAACGTTTCATGTTTGTTTTCGGTTTAACCGGTTTTGGTTTAACATATATATGGTTTTCATGAATAGATAGTATCAAAATAAGTTTACATGGTTTAATGTATATTAGATTTGATCTATATACATCTATGCTTCATCTACTTAGAAAAACTTATTTTGAAAAGCCTATTCATGTGTTTGGAGTTTTGTATTTGAACAAAACTTATTTTTTGATTTCATGTCAAAAATATAGATATAATTCTTTATATGTATATTGAATTCTATCCATATACAATATGATTCAAAGTTGTTTCAATATCATGTTTTTGTATTTACATGAGTTTTGGAGAAAACGGTTTTCTATTTCAAAAAATTAAGTTTTGAAAAATACAAATTTTGGTTTAAGGCAAAATTTCAATATCACAAAAATGGTTCAAATTGTTTGAAATATGTGTTGAATTTTTGTCACGCATATTTGCATTTCAGATCTAATAAGAACTGATTTTTATGGAATTTATGTGATATTATGGGATTTAATTAAAGGTAAAAACCCAAGTTTTCAATCCCTATATTGTTTGGACCAGGCTGTCTGCCGGTCGACCTAGGCAGAAGTCGGTCGACCGGTCCGGTTGACCGACGTGCACAGAACGTGCACGCAGTCCTAGCTGGGAGGTCGGTCGACCGGGTCGGTCGACCTCCAGAGAGCTTCTGCTTTCTGGAAATGGCCCCGGTCGACCGCCCGATCGACCGGCAAGGAGTTCTGCTCTCTGTTTCCAGTTTTCGGTCAACCGGTCGGTCGACCGGTAGCTCAACGGTCATAATTATGACCGTTGTCCGGTGGACCGCCCGGTCGACCGGAAGAGGGGCGGTCGACCGGAAGAGCAATTTTGCCATTTGCCAGACTGCCAACGGGCAGATTTTGAGGGGCTATAAATTTGCCCCCTCTTGAGCTGTTTTTACCAAGTTTTTCAAGAGCAAAAATTTTCATCTTCTTAAGTGCTTTAACAGCAAGTTTTAAAAGAGTTTTTGGCTTAAAGATTTTATCTTTATTTGTTTTTAAAGAGTTAAAAAAATCAAAGAAAAATAGGATATTTGGGATATTGGTTTTGATCTTCATTTCAATCTTATTCTAATTGTTTCTTAAGTATTTTTCTCTGTGATTTTAATTTTCAAACTCTTTATTTTCTCACACTTGAGCTTATCATATATATCCTATCTATTAGGATTTTATTTTGTGAGAAAGAATTGGTTTGTGGTCTTTGTGATCACCTAGAGTTGAAAACCTCTTTTATTTGAGATTGTGAGTATCCCTCTTGTGTAGAGGTGATTGTGGAGGTTGTGTTAGAATCCCTCTAAGTGTAGAGGTGATTGTGGTTGTATGGCTTTGAGCCTAATCCCTCTAGTGAGAGGTTGATCATTGTTTGGTTAAGTGCCCATCCCTCTAAGTGTAGAGGTTATAGTTGGTGTGCCTTGCCTTTAGTGAGAGGTTGTATTTGGTGAGAGAGGAGTTGTGTACTCCTAGTTGTATTTGCCCAAATCCTCAGTGAAGCTTCCCTGTGTGAACGCTATAGTGGAAATCCTTCTATGTGAAGGCGGGGATGTAGAGCTGGGTGCTCGAACCTCGAAACATATCCTTGTGTTTGCGTTTGATCCACTATCTCTAACTCTCTCTCTTATATTGTACATTGCATCATATTATTCATATCATTTATCTGCTTGTGTTGATTGTGTGTGCCCATACTTGTGTTCAACTAAGAGAGCTTTACATAGCACCTCAACTCTTATTTAGAGAAATTTAGAGGAGATAGTCCAGAGCCCTTCACCAGGAATTCAACTACACTCTTTGGTTACACTAAGTGTGTTGCATTTAGTTTTTAATTCCGCATTATTTGTCATTAGATTAGCCATACACCTATTCTCCCCCTCTAGGTGTACTTTCATATCTATCCTCTCTTAGACCTTAATTTCAACTTCCATCATGTCAAGATCTAAGAAAACTAAGTTAACCCCATCTTCATCTTCATTTCAAACTGATTTTAGGGTTTTTCTTAAAATTCCTGCTCTAGAAACTGATTTCTTAAGGCTTTCACAATTAGAAATCTTACCAGGTAGATTTGTTATGTATGAAAACTTTCACGAGTCTGATATTGAATTAGCTCTTCAAAAATCTGGACTTCATATCATGTTTTCAACTGAATCTTGACAAGAATATTATCCCTTTTTGATCCACCTCTTTTACACCAATTTAACCTATGAAGATAATGAAGATTCTGTTCAAATTTATTCTTTGGTTAAAGATGTTTGTATCAAATTAACCCTAAGTATTTAGGTTGTATCTTCTCAATTCCATATCATGGCCTATCACTTAATGATATTATCATGGATGATGAGAAAGTGTTATCTCATATCTTCCTTCTCAATCAAGGACCACCAATGACCAACACAAAATTACATGTTCCTCGTCTCATTGTTCATATCCTTACCTAAAATATTTGCCTAAAAATTATGAGTTATAACTATTTTTTTGTGACTTAGCTTCATGTGTCTATGCCATCATGGTATAACTTGAAGTCAATTGGGCTAAGATTATATTTGATAACATCTTCAAAGAACATACTTCTTTCTTATCCTATAGAGCTTTTCCGTCTCATATGTTTTGAAAATTTAAATTAGATCTTGCTTCTGAAACTAGTATCGTCAAGATATTTGAACCTTTGATCGTGCAGTTTTCCATCGCATGAAACTCCTTGACTTTCCTTAACCACAACCTCAACATCAACCTTCTCCTCCTCCACAAAGCTCTACTCAAATTCCTTCCTCCTCAACTCCAATTACCTTCATTCACTGAACCCCCTTTAACTCAACCCCCTCCTTCCTTTCCTGATGCCTTTTATATTTCTCTGTCTGCTGAAATTTGGTACTACAAACCTAACAATTCTTTACGATGACCTCTCAGTCTGCATTACTAAACAATCAATCTTTGCTTATAGAGTATTTTATGAATATGCAACTGAAAATGGTCTCCTTTGAAGCTACTCAGTTGGAAATACTGGATCACCTCAAGACCCATTTTCCATCACCACCTCCTCCTCCTGGATCCAACATATGATGCACATGGCGTTGGACTTTTTGGAGTTGCAACAGATAATTTTGGAATTCTTGATATATGCCAAAGATTTTATGTATCTCTTACATGTGAACAACTTTGTTGATGCTTTTATGACTTTTTAGCTATGTCTTTCTTTTATGACTCTTTGCTATAATAATTGATACTTTATGTTATGCAAACTCTATGTGATAAGGCTTGTTAATCTTTTGTGTCATTCTCTCTTTTTGGGAATAACAAAGGGGGAGAAGAGATATGGCTTTTGTGTGCACATATTACATTTGTTCTCTTTGTTTTCATGATATATGTCATATACAGGGAGAGAACATATACAAAAACATTCTATCTTTGTTATACCTGCTCTCATGCAGGGGGATTTTGTGCATATATAGCATCAAAAGGGGGAGAATGTTTGAACTTAGACTTTGATGATAACAAACTCATAAATATATACATATATATCCTCACATTTGTGATGCAGGTGCATTGGAGCTCAAATTGAAGTGATATTACTGAGTTCTCGCAGTACAAGATTATACAAAGATATTTACTATTTTTGTGTATTCTTTCTTTATTTTTAGAAGATTGTTAAAAGCCTTGATCACACACACAAAATAGTCTTATAGTCGAGTTATCCCCTTCTATAGTCGACTAATTTGTCCTATAGTCGACCTATTATCTTTTATAGTCGGCTAAGTGTATTCACAGAAAATTATTTGTTCTCTTTTTTTCAACTGTACTCAAAGTTAGTCGACTATTTCCCTAATATAATCGACTAGTTTCAATTTCCAGAGACTTATCAGTCTGTGTCAGTTCAATATAGTCGACTTGGTCTTTAAGTTAGTTGACTAACCGATGCAAAATTTCATATACTAGTCAACTAATCCTATACCCTAGTCGACTAAGTTTAGTTTCTGGACTGATATTCAGTTTTCAGATTCTGGTGTTTTCTTAACATTTTGATTTTAAATTTGAATTGATAACTTCCATTACTGACCATTGTTTTTACCTATAAATAGGGATGTTGTCCTTGGATGAACTCACTAATTCAAATCATTTAGTTTTCTATCAAAAACTCTGTTCAAAAGTTCTGTTTTCCAGAAAATTATTTTTCACTTTCAGTTCTTCACATAATTCCAATCTCTTGTAAAGAATTCTGAGAGTCCTCCTATAAGATACCTTATTCACAATCACATGCAAGTTTCAAGGATTATAGACTACATTGTATTCCATCAAAGAAAGTGTCTTCTTGGTGTAAAAAGGAGTTATACAGATTTGACGAATGGTGTTTTGTCAAGTGGTGTACCGGTGTTGATTTTGGGGTGTACCAAAATCGAATAAGGAAAATCTCAAGCTGGTTATTTTGGGACTGGATGTAAGTCACAAGGACTGAACTACGATAAAATCTCTTGTGTTTGCGTTTGCATTTTTTTTAGATTTGTTATGTGCATTTTACTTTCTTGCAAGTAGTTTATTTTTTGTTATTAAAAGTTTATAAACACTATTCATCCCCCTCTAGTGCTTGTATTGCCTTGTTTATAGATCCTACAATTACAAATCCGCCTATGAGATTTGGTCACGCTTAGTTATCACACTCGAGGGAAAATCATAAGTTAAGAGAGTTAAGATTGATCTCTTGTGTTCCTAATATGAGAATTTTACCATGCATGAAAATGATTCTAGTGATGACATGGTTACAAGATTTACTAAAATCACCATGGTCTTGCTTCTCTAGGTAATGTTATTGATAATGACCAAAAGGTGAGGAAGGTCTTTCGTGCTCTACCATCATCATTGAAGGTCAAAGCTACAATATTAAAAGAGCTTAATGACAAGAAAGTGATGGAGCTCATAGGTCTTGTCGGCAACCTAAAGACTCATGAGATGGAGGGAAGGCTAGAGAAGAAATGGCGCCTCAAAAGAAAAAGATGGTTGCCTTCAAGTCCCTCTCACCATCTCCTATGAAGATGATGAAGAAGAAGATGATGAAGACCTCTCCCTCCTTATGAAAAATGTGAGGAGTATGTACAACAAAGTCAAATTTAATAATTGAAGACATTAGCAAGGAAAGGAGGAGAAAAAGATCATTTGCTTCAATTGCCAGAGGCCGGGACACATTATTGCGAAATGCCCAAAAACCAAAAGCAGCCATTTACCTCAAAAAAGCCCTACAAGAAGAAGGTTCTCAAAGTAATATGGGATTCAGAGAGTGAATCCGAAGAAGAGGTGGACATGGCTAAAATGTATTTCATGGCTAATGAAAACAAAAGGTAACATCCGAACCATCCCTAGATGATTGTGAATTGACCATGGACGAATTGGGTGAAGCTTTCGAAGAACTTTCTTATAACTATGAATTTTTCAAGAAGAAATATTTAAAAATTAAAAAATTGAATTTCTTCAAAGTCAAATTGTTATTCTTTCAAAAGAAAAAGAGGTTTTGTCTTTCACACTTATTTCTACACTAAAAGATTTTGATGCACACAAAGTTTCTTTTAAAACAAAATTTTCTTTGATTGATGAAAAAAAGATTTCTATTTTAAAAACCAAAATTAGCACTTAAAAAAATATTTTGAAAAAATGTGAGTTTGATAAGACTAGATTAGAGGCCATGTTTTCTAAGAGACACACTCCAAAGAAACATGTTCATGTTCATCATGCTACTACACATGCTCACACTCATCATGCTACACATGCTCATACTCATCAAGCACAACATGCCCTCACGCATCATGCTAAGCATGCCACACACAATAAGAATGCTCATGTTTCACATACACATCATGCATTTATGTATGATAGAGTTTATACTTGCCCCTATCGTGGCCGGAAGGGTCACTTAGCTAAGTTTTGGTTTAATCACATTAATGCTTCAAATGATTATATTTAGGTTCGAAGAACTAACATTATAGGACCCAAGAAAATATGGGCACCAAAATTAACAACTTCTTTACTTCGGTACGCACCAAGGCTCTAAGATGTAGCGAGCAGTGATACCTTGATAATGGTTGCTCAAGACAAAAGACTTGGGATATCAACAATATTGCAACCCAATCAAGGTATCATGAAGGTGGCACCATCACCTTCGGAGATGATTCAAAGGGCAAAATCATTGGTATAGATAAAATCAAAATTGGTTCATCTCTTTTAATAGAAAATATTATTTTAGTTGAAGGTCTCAAGCATAATCTCTTGAGTATTAGCCAACTTTGTGATAAAGATTTTAAAGTTGTTTTTAATGATTCCACTTGTGATGTTTTCGTAAAGAAAATAAATATTTGAGTTCTTTTTGGTTTTCATGAAAACAATATTTATATGATCGATATGTTAAATTTACATTGCAATGTTACTTGTTTAAATGCTTTAATGAAGATTTTTGATTATGGCATAGGAAAGTAGGCCATGTTTCGTTTGACCATCAATCTAGAATTAACTCTAAGGAATCGGTGAAGGATATTCCTTACTTGAAGTTTGAAAATGAACGCATTTGTGATGCGTGTCAACTTGAAAAATAAACCAAGTCCTCTTTTAAAGCAATCAAGCATATCATGATATCTAGACCATTAGAGTTGATCCACATGGATTTATTTGATCCAACAAAAATCAAAGTTCTTACTGGTATTGATGATTTCTCTAAATTTACATGGGTTTTCTTTTTGGAGCATAAAGACGAAGCATTTTTGAATTTCCATGTTTTAGAAAAAGAGTTGAAAAGGAAATTTTTTCCGATTTTGCGCATAAGAAGTGATAGAGATGGTGAATTCATTAACTATTCCTTTATCACTTATTATAAAAAAATAGAATTAAACATGAACAATCTTGTCCTAAAACTCTACAACAAAATTGAGTCATTGAAAGAAAGAATCGCACTCATCAAGAGATGGCTAGGATATTGATTAGTAAATATGAACTCCCTCAATATCTATGGGCTGAGGCCGTAAACACTTCATGTTACATATCGAATAGAATTTATTTATGTAAAAAAAATTTCAAAACTCTTTTTGAAATTTACTTTTTGAGAAAACTAAATGTTTCACATTTTAGAGCTTTTGGCTGTTAGTGTTTTATTTTGAGCACTAAGGATATTTAGGTAAATTTGATGTCAAGTCTTATGAAACTATATTTATTGGGTACTCAAATTCTTGCAAGGCCTATAGAGTCTTCAATAGGTCTACTTTGATTATTGAAGAGTCTATGCGTGTCAAGTTTATGGAATCTAATGCTTTTGTGTAGAATATTGTAGAAATTGATTTCTTAGATGAAGACATGGAGAAAATATCTTTGAAAGACTCATCAATGCAAGAAGATAAGCCAAAGAATGATGAATGATCGGGTGGAAAACCAGCACTTGAAAATGTGTATTTTATGAAATCAATGTAAAAGCATTTGTGCTAATGTTCCCTCGATACTTCCGTTATAACATTGGCTCAACGGGTCGAATCCACAGGGACGAGAAGCGATAGAAGCATTAACAGTTCTTATTCACGTCGATTGTTAATAATCTTTCTTCGTTTAAAGAAAGAGAAAAGGAAAAAGAAAAAAAAATTCAGAAGTGATAGGTGGAGAAGGCGATGAAACGACAATGTGAAAAAAAAAGAGAAGTGGTTTTGAAAACAAAAAGAAAATGAAGCAAAGATGAACTAAGAAGTTGGTGAAAACAATAATAAAAATGATAAAAGGGTTTTGAAATAGATTTTTAAAACAAGATTAAAAAAATGAGGAAAACTATAAAAAAACTCATGGCTACTAACTACTAATTGCTCCATTAACCAAGCTAACCTCTTAGTGATAGTTGGCTCACATGGATCCTTGGCCATCACTAATCCTTAGTTTTCAAGAAGCGATACAAAGCATGGCTCATAAGAAGGTTCTTTCACATTCAAACACATCCAAACCGCACATTCAAAATGTAAGTTACTTTAAATCATTAAAACTAATTAGAGATGAGTATGAAATAAAGTTAGCATTGCAAGTTAGCTTGTTAGTGGTTAGATGTTAGGATGTTAGAATCCATCATCATGAGCCATCAATGGCTCTTACAAGAGCAAGGTCTTGTAGAGGCTATTAGATTCATGTGGATTATCAAGTTAGTGGTTAGTAGTTGATTGCTATGAGAAGAAAAACTAGTTAAACATCATGTAGAAGATGGAGAAGATTATAATGGAGAAGAAAGGAGACACCTTTGCATAAATTGTCACCATCTATTATATCAATATCTCTCTCTAAATCATCTCAGCCTTACTACAAGATCTAAAACAAAATGAAAATACAAAAAAAAAGAAAAGAAAAGAAGAACACCTACACTAATCTGTTTCCGTCTCAAGTCTCTGCAGGGCTTTTTATTGGCAAACGGAGGTTCTAGAAGATGAGACGAGGCCACGCGTCAAAAATCGAGGCGTGATTCACCAAAATGGCCGTGAAAACGCAGTCATAGCCGCGTTTCTGTGGCCAAACTAGGGACTTAGGTCCCTAATTTTGGCGAGTGATTTTGTATTGCTTCAGGAACCTTTCAGGTATTATCATATTTAGGTATTTGCGTTCAGATTTTCGTCACACACGCGCCAATGTCCAAATTCAATGTATCTTCTAAAAACTCTTCTAGCTTGACCTCGAAGAAATCCAGATTTAATTATCCAAAATAGGTATAATTAAGCCCTTATTGCCTCTATGCCCTTGAACTTTTGATTATCTACAAAATAGACCAAAACATAGTTTAGAAATAATATTTTATTCATAAATTGGTAAGAAAATGTGATATAAAAAGATAGAATTGTAGACTAACCACACCCCCACTCTTATCTTTTGCTCGCCCCGAGCAAAATAAGAAAAAGAAAAACTATACTATAAATGTTATTACACCACTTTTGCAGGTGACGCGATTGCACTAAGCGTGTGCAACAAGCCGTTAAACCTCTAGGTTTCTCTTAGAAGAAGAGTTTTGTCTCCTCAGAGTTTTCAGCGGATTGCACCCATAAAATCCAAAAGGAAGAAAATAAATATTAGTGTTTTGAAAAACACATTTTGAAAGAGAGACAAGTTTTCGGAATATTTTTGCAAAAATTTATGTGATCTAAGATCATAAGTATAACAAAAATTATTCTTCCTTAAACTCAGTCTATATGCAAGATCTTGTCATCAATTAAGGTAAGAATTCAAAATTGGATTGAATATTTTATGCTTCATAAAACCTAGATAATATGCACTTTATGATAGTGAAGATTTTGAGATTTTAACTCTAACCATCAAGCCATTTATTTATATATATAGTTTTTTCTTCCCTTAGTTTTCTTAGGTTTTCTAGTTTACCCAGGTAGTGAGCCTTTAACCGATGACTCCCAAACCAGATGGTATTAGGGCACCAGATGAGAAAACATCCCTTAGGTTTAAGGACTCGAGTAAACAAGGCCACAAAACTAAGAAGGATTATTTGTTTCTTATGACCACCTTTAGGCGTGAATAATCATGCTTCTTGAGGCATAGTTATCCGGCTTAATAAGTGGTTTTTTTCTTCATATATACCATATATATTTTTAATAATTTATTTTTGTTTTATGGTATTTTAGGTCGTTGTTTCCATCTCAAAAATGTGTAAGTGTGAAGCGCATACTATCTAAGACAAAAAATTCAAGATAAAATTATCTCTCCAATTTCTTTTACTTAGCCTATAATCTTAAACAAGATCCATTATTTCGACTAGGTTTAAGATGCCATAATTTAAGGCTTCCTTAGTTTCTAAAATCATCTTAATTTTCTTAAAAATAGATCAAAACTTTGTCTCTTATTTCAAAAAACTTTTTAAAAAAAGGAAAAATTCCTTTACAAAAAGGAAAAAAATTCTAAGAATAACCTAAAAGAAGTAAAAAAAAGAAAATCTAAAACTCTACGTTAGTAGACCCTCCCCCACACTTATCTCATGCATTGTCCTTAATACATCATGAATGAATGTATACATGAAACAAATCAAGAGGGAAGGAAAAATCACCTCAAGGTGGTGGTTCCGGTGGTGGTCTGATTGATCCATGAAGTGCAGCCCAATCTAATTTGTGTGGAGTTCAGAGGAACCTACCAGAGACCTCTATAATACAGCCCACTAAAATGATGTGAATATAAATGATTTTTATTAAAAAAATTTACCCCATCTAATTTTCAAAATTTTCAAAATAATTTCGGAGTCATTATTTTCAGCACCTTTATCCCAAAGTAGAGTATGAAAAGATGGAATGATTGACTTGGGTTCAGGAAGTACATGAACTAATATAAACTCAGGAATTTGACTTAAGTCAAGTAAAGGTTCAGGAGACAAAGTTGGCTTAGGAATCGGGTCCAAATCAAGAAGTTGAAATTCTAGTCCACATTCATTTTTCCACAACGGAATGTGACTTTTTAAGATAGGTATTCAAGTTCAAGAATGACAGGTATGGAAATCAAAACTGACTCTAAAATGTTGCTTAAATCGGGTAGCAAAACAAGAGACAATATTGATTCAGAAATTTGAACTGAATCACAAATTTGAGAATCTGGGTCACATTCCTTATTGAGTTCAATTTCATAAAAATAAGAACTTGCCAATTTGTCAATGGGATTTTAAAAAGTATAAAATTGGTTAAGTTTAATATGATGATTGATTAGTCTACAATTCTGCATTATTATATCGCATTTTCCTACCGATTTATGAATAAAAATATCGGTCTAAACTGTGTTTTGATCTCTCTTGTAAGTAAATCAAGAGTTTAAGGGCAAAGGAGTAATAAGAGCTTAATTAAACCCATTTTTGGGTAATTAAATCCACATTACTGGAGGCCAAGTAAGGGAACTTCTAGAAGATGCATTGAATTTAGACTTTCGCGCATGTTAGACGAAGATTCGGACGAATATACCTGAAACCTAATATACCAAGAAGGTCCCCGAAGCGTCGCGCATCCCCGCACCAAAACCAAGGACCTAAGTCCCTGGTTTTGCTGCGATTCCGTGGTAAATGCCGAGATTCCACGGCACTTTGGTGGGGTCACGCGTCGATTTTCGACGCGTGGCCCCGTCTCGTCTTCTAGAACTCCCATATGCCTATAAAAACCCCTGTAGAGGTCCAAAACGAAGCAGTTTTTGATTTTAGGCTAGGGTTTCTATGTTTTAATGTAGTGTAGGTAGGTGTTCTTCATTTATTGTATTTTGTATTGTTATTTCGTTTTTAGATCTTGTAGTAGGGTTGAGAGATTCAGAGATAGATAGAGAGGGATTGATGTAATAGATGGTGACAATCTATGTAAAGATGTCTCCTTTCTTCTCCAATGTAATCTTCTCCATCTTCTACATGATGCTTGGCTAATTTTTCTTCTCATGGCAATCTGACTACTAACCACTCACCATCTAACCACTTACTTGATAATCCACATGAATCTAATAGCCTCTATAAGGCCTTGCTCTTGCAAGAGCCATTGATGGTTCATGATGATGGATTCTTATATTCTAACATTTCTAACACCTAACCCACTAACTTGCTAACTTGCAATGTCTTCTTATTTCATGCTCACCTCTAACTGGTTTTGATGATTTAATAGTAACTTGCAACTTGTTAGTGGTATGGATGTGTTGTTTGAATGTAGAAGAACAATCTTATGGGCCATGCTCTGTATCGTCTCTTGAAGCCAAGGATTAGTGATGGCTGAGGATCCATGTGAGGTAACTATCACTAAGAGGTTAGCATGGTTAGTGGAGCAATTGGTAGTTAGTAGCCATGAGTTTTCTTTTATCTTGTTTTAATAATCATTTTCAAAACTCTTTTATCATTTTCCCTTTGATGTTTTCACCATCTTCTTAGTTCACCTTTGTTTTATCTTCTTTTCTATTTTGTTTTCCAACCCACTTCTCTTTTGTTTCACATCGTCATTTTCATCGCCTTCTCCACCTATCTCATGCTTGATTTCCTTTTTTTTCCTTCTATTTTCTTTTTCATTCTTTAAATAAAGAAGAACTGTTAACATAACACGTGGATAGAGACTGTTAATGCTTCTATCGCCTCCCTTCCCTGTAGATTCGACCCGTTGAGCCAATGATATAACGGAAGTATCGAAGGAACATTAGCACATATGAGCTTTTACATTGATTTGACAAATTACACGTTTTAAGAGTGCTAGTTCCGCCCCGATCAAATTTTTGGCGTCGTTGCCGGGGAATGGGAATGGTTTTGATTTCACGTTTTTGTTAACATTTTCTTCTATGTTTTGGTGTGCAGTGATTGTGATTTAATTTTGCATATTTTACCATATCATTCCATGCATATTTGCAAATAAAAATATGATTTTTAATGTTCTTCTCTCTATTTTTGCAGGTCCACATCTGAAATGAGAAAAAGCCAAAAATCACTTTAATTAGCAATAATTAAAGAGATTAATTCAAAAGCCCAAAAGAGAGCCCAAGATTGAACCCAGGATCTAGAGAATTCTACGCGCCAGCTCAAGATTCTAGAAGGCCACGTGGATAACAACCTCGTAACAAACTTGTAACAAAAATCTGGGATCCAACGGCCGCGAGATTGCCGCAAATTGCCGCGGATCTGCCGCAGATCTGGGGCCGTTGAGCCCTGGATTTTCTCCAACGAACTGGGATCTGGATACTTCTCTCTGAGGCTATAAATACATCACCAGGGCCTTCGCAAAAAGTTGTTGAAGAGAGAAGAAAATAGATTAGATATTGTATTTTGATTTTTCTCTAGGCTTTACTTCTCTTAGTCTTCTTCAACCCTAGAAATTCTACAAAAAGAGAGATTGTGAGAGAGAGAAAGCTTGTGTACATCAAGGTGCGACAACTTGTGAAGCAAGGATTCATCCATTCTCCTTTCTTTACTTGAGCAATTTCTAGTACTTTACTTGCTTTCTTTAATTTAAGCTTTACTTTCCTTGCAATTTTATTCATGCTTTGCTTTTCTTTTCTTGTAATAGCTAGTCATGGTTTTCTCATCTTCAAATCTTTTACAAGTTTTCTTTTCTTTTTAGTTTTCTTTCAAAGAAAATCTCCTTTTTGATTTCTTTTCATTTTCCATCATGCACAACTCCACCGATTCTTTCATTTTCTTTTCCATGTTTTATTCATTCTTTTAAGACAAAGAAGAATCTTCGTTTTCTATCTTCACTACCAACCGTAACGCTTCCATCGCAAGCTCTCCCTGAGAATCGACTCGGTATAGCCCATGCTATAACGAAGATTGGAAAGGATACATTAATCATTTTGAATACATTTGTGGAGTGATCAAAGCACTTGACGTTGTTTCTAAACCTTATCTCTTTTTATTGAATATATTTTGTGTGCAAATTATACTCCACAATACAACACCTTTCCCGTTTAATCAAATTTTGGCGCCGTTGCCGGGGAGAGCAACGGTTTTTGGTTTAAAGTGAAGAACTAAACGCATTTTCTTCTCTGTTGCAGGTTACAGGTGAAGAAACAGCAAAAATAGCATTGCAGTGACATATAAGTGGACCTGGGCCTCTGCTCTTGAAAGCAGAGACCAGGATCCCTCAGTTTTGCCGCAGAATCTCGGCCCCAGCCGCAGATTTGCGGCAATCCTGAGTTCACTACTGACAAGTTTTCTGCAGGGTCTTCAGCTTTGCAAAATACAGCTTCTGCAATAATTCTTTTCTTGTATGCTTCACCATACTCCTGCTAATTATAATAAACAGTAAAATATTGGTTGAAACGTTAAAAATTGTTTAGACATTTGCATTTCTAGGCACGTGTCTTTTCAATTCATTTACTTTTACTGTTGAAGAGTGCTGGAGGCAAGGTACGTTTCGCATTGCATGTAGACTAGGAATCATCTCTTGTTTGATTTTCATGCTTTGAGTGAATCCTAGTTATATATTTTGTACACTTGTACAAAATCAATTTTAAGGGCATAACCCATAAATAAGATAAGGTGGGGATTTCATTACCCTTTCCTTAGCCCAAAAACCACCATCCCAGCACTCACTAACCCAAGCCTAATTTAATAAAAAAAGTAGACGTTGGCCCTAGGGACATCTCGAACTCATTTAGGAGATTATCCTAAGAGGGAAAAGTGTTGAAAATTGACTCTTGCAAAATCAGTGTCTAGGAAAGGGATTGAGGGCCGAAAGCCCGAAGGTTGGTGGTTACTTAATTAAGGAACGTCTTTGACGGAAAACCTCCCAACAACCTTGACCTTTCCTGGCTGATTAGCTTGTGGTCAAAGTCTACACTAAACCTCCCGTGGACGGTCTAATCAAGTAGGAGTCGTCTAGGTCATAGGTCTACCCTAACTTAGGTTAGAATTTTTTTTTTGTTTGTTTAATTGTTTGTTTCTTTTTGTTTGTATTTCATTGTGTGATATGGCTTATAATAACAATTTTTCCAACTTCAATAATAATCCATATTACACACCGACTTCATTTTCGGATATTACCAACCCGGCATATCATAACTTTAACCAACCTAGTGTGCCGGATTGGTCTTATCCGAATCAATATGAATCATACCCCCCATCTAATAACTATAATTTCCATAATGATTTCAACTCTTCACCAAGTCATTGGGGATTCACGTACCCCGAGCATAATTTCCAACCACCTTGTCCTCCCTCTCTATCCAGTCCACAATATTTTCAAGATACACACTCAATTCCTCCAGTCCAAAATAAAGCACCATCAATTTTGGAAATGAGTATGCGTGAGTCCAAACACAAATCTCAAAATCTGATGGACTCACACTTCCAAGACAACACTTCATCTTTTCATCAAAACAATGAATTCATCAATTATGGAAAGATGCTTGAAGTCATGACTCATGCTCAAAATGCTAGAAATCGTGACATAGATATGATGGTCGAATCTTTACGTTCTCACCGTTTGACCAGATCTGGTGTCACTAGCCACTCTGTTAAAGCCGATGAGTCATGTAGTTTGGAAATCAAGATTCTATTTCAGCACACCCACCTGAACTTGTCCAAACTTCAAATCCCATTGACATTTTGGCAAGTTTTCCTTTCCCTGAAATAGAACTTGAAAATGAATATGATCTTGAACCCCAACTTAGTGATTCAATTTTATTTCCTGATTCGATTATGACTTCGGTATCTTCACCTGACTTCAATCTTTTCCCGGAGTCATCATTGGACCCTGTACCAATTCATAATGAAATTGAATCACCCATCTTTGAAGATCATATTGAACTTGACCAACTTTACAATTTGAAAATCCCATGGATAAATTGGCAAGTTCTCCATTTTTTTATATTGAACTCAATGAGATATGTGACCTAGATTCTCACAATCTCTTTACTTCTGAAACTGATTGTACAATTCTGACGGAAAATATTGACCTTAGTTTTGAAGAATTGTATGGCGATGAGCTAGAATTCCTTAATATTGGAAGTAAAGAGATATCACCCATATTAGGTCACATTCCATTGTTGGAAAATACATGTGGACTGGAGTTTCAACTTTTTGACTTGGACCCAATTCCTGAACTCATTTTGACTCCTGAACCTTCACTTGACTTAAGTCACCTTCCTGAGTCGGTATTAGTTCCTGTCCGTCCTGAATCTAAGTCAACCGTTCTATCATTTCATACTCGATTCTGGGACAAGGTGGTTGATAAATTTGACTCTGAAATTAATTATGAAAAATGGAAATTAGATGTGGTCAAATACTTAATAAAGATCCTTCATGGATTTATCTTTTTAGTGGGTTGTATTCATGATATTTCTGGTGGGTTCCTCCAAACCCAAAGCAAAGTTGATTGGGTCACATTTCGTGGACCAATCAGACCACCACCGGAACCACCACCTTGAGGTAATTTTTTTCCCCTCTCTACTTGTTTCATGCATACATATATCATGATGCATTGAGGACAATGCATGAAATAAGTGTGGGGGAAGGTTTACTAACATAGAGTTTTTAGATTTTCTTTTTTTTACACTTCTTTTAGAAATTTAAAAAAAAATAAAAAATAAAAAAATAAAAAAATAAAAACTTTTTGAAATAAGAGACAAATGTTTTGATCTATTTTTAAGAAAATTAAGATGTATCTTAGAAATTAAGAAAGCCTTAATTATGACATCTTAAACCTAGTTGAAATAATAGATCTTGTTTGAAATTATAGGCTAAGTAAGTAAAATTGGGGAGATATTTTTATCTTGAATTTTTTGCCTTAGATAAGTATGCACTTCACACTTACACATTTTTGGGATGGAAACAAAGACCAAAAAGGCCATAAAAATAAAAATATAAAAAAAAGAAAAAAATATATATATATAATAAAACATCACTTATTAAGCTGGATAATTGTGCCTCAAGAAGCATGATTATTCACGCATAACGGTGGTAAAGAAAATAAATAATCCCCTTTAGTTTTGTGGCCTTGTTTACTCGAGTCCTTAAACCCGAGGGATGTTTTCTCATCTGGTGCCCTAAGACCATCTGGTTTGGGAGTCATCGGTTATAGGCTCGCTACATGGGTAAACTAGAAAGCCTAAGAAAACTAAGGGAAGAAGAAAAAAAAAAGAAAAAGAAAAAGTATATATAAATAAATGGCTTGATGGTTAGAGTTGAAATCCCAGAAATCTTCACTATCACATGTGCATACTATCTAGGTTTTATGAAAGATAAAATATTCAATCCAATTTTGAATTCTTACCTTAATTGAAGACAAGATCCTGCATGGAGACTAAGTTTAAGGGAGAATGATTATAGGTGGACTTATGACCTTAGATCACTTATATTTTTGCAAAAATAGTTCGAAAACATGTCTCTCTTTCAAAATGAATTTTCAAAACACTAACATTTGTCTTCTTTCTTTATGGATTTTGTGGGTGCAATCCGCTGAAAACCCTCAGGAGACAACACTCCTCCTCTAGGGTAACCTAGAGGTTTAACGGCTTGTTGCACACGCTCAGTGCAATCGCGTCACCTGCGAAAGTGGTGTAATAACATTTGTAGTATAGTTTTTCTTTTCTTTGTTTTGCTCGGGACGAGCAAAAGAATAAGTGTGGGGGTGTGATTGTGATTCAATTTTGCATATTTTACCATATCATTCCCATGCATATTTGCAAATAAAAATATGATTTTCAATGTTCTTCTCTCTATTTTTGCAGGTCCACATCTGAAATGAGAAAAAGCCCAAAATCACTTTAATTAGCAATAATTAAAGAGAATAATTCAAAAGCCAAAAGAGAGATCCCAAGATTGAACCCAGGATCTAGAGAATTCTACGCGCCAGCTCAAGATTCTAGAAGGCCACGTGGATAACAACCTCGTAACAAACTTGTAACAAAAATCTGGGATCCAACGGCCGCGAGATTGCCGCAAATTGCCACGGATCTGCCGCAAATCTGGGGCCGTTGAGCCCTGGATTTTCTCCAACGAACTGGGATCTGGATACTTCTCTCTGAGGCTATAAATACATCACCAGGGCCTTTGCAAAAAGTTGTTGAAGAGAGAAGAAAATAGATTAGATATTGTATTTTGATTTTTCTCTAGGCTTTACTTCTCTTAGTCTTCTTCAACCCTAGAAATTCTGCAAAAAGAGAGATTGTGAGAGAGAGAAAGCTTGTGTACATCAAGGTGTGACAACTTGTGAAGCAAGGATTCATCCAATCTCCTTTCTCTACTTGAGCAATTTCTAGTACTTTACTTGCTTTCTTTAATTCAAGCTTTACTTTCCTTGCAATTTTATTCATGCTTTGCTTTTCTTTTCTTGTAATAGCTAGTCATGGTTTTCTCATCTTCAAATCTTTTACAAGTTTTCTTTTCTTTTTAGTTTTCTTTCAAAGCAAATCTCCTTTTTGATTTCTTTTCATTTTCCATCATGCACAACTCCACCGATTCTTTCATTTTCTTTTCCATGTTTTATTCATTCTTTTAAGACAAAGAAGAATCTTCGTTTTCTATCTTCACTACCAACCGTAACGCTTCCATCGCAAGCTCTCCCTGAGAATCGACTCGGTATAGCCCATGCTATAACGGAGATTGGAAAGGATACATTAATCATTTTGAATACATTTGTGGAGTGATCAAAGCACTTGAGGTTGTTTCTAAACCTTATCTCTTTTTATTGAATATATTTTGTGTGCAAATTATACTCCACAATACAACACCTTTCCCGTCTAATCATGCAGGTCAAAGTTTACAGGAACTTAATATTGCAGAATCCCAATTAGCGTTGTAACTCCCTGCTCTTGAAAGCAGGAGCCCAGCTTCTAAAGAAAAGCCGCGCAACCGCGACTTTTGCTGCGGAAACGCGGCCAAGTTGTGATAATTGTATATCTTGTTGTACTGGGATGTGTTCATTGTAATAGCTAGTTGATCTGTACTATTACTTTCCTGCTTTGATTGTCTAAACACCACAATAAACTAAAGAACTAAAATACGGTATTTTGACGCTTTTAAAACGGTTTAGACATTTGCATTTAGGCACGTGTCAATTCAATTGTAATATGCTGTATTTTGTTCTGTTGTTGTGATCTGGATTGAGGTGTACATATGGTATTACATATAGCATAGGACAAACATGGGGGTGATTTATCGCTTTGTGTTATATTCTTGTCTATATTGCACACTGCACGAATTAAAATTAAGGGCAAAACCCATACAAGATAAGGTGGGGATTTCATCACCCTTCCTTAGCCCAAAAATCACCTCCCCACTCACACAACCCAAGCCCTAATAAATATTGATAGACGTTGGCCCCTAGGGACATCTCGGACTCATTAAGTGATTGACCGAGGGTGGAACTTATTTTGAATCTTACTCTTGTGAAATCGGTGTCTAAGGTTGGGGATTAATAGGTTACGCCTCAAAGATACCGTGGTTTGGCATAATTAAGGCCCGTTGCTTACGCACGGATACCTCCCACCGTATTTTGCCCTACCTAGCCGATTAGCTTGTGGTCGGATTCAAGCAACAACCTCCCCCGGGTAATCGACCAGTTAGGAGTCATCTAGGTCTAGTTCAACCCTACTCTAGGCTTGGTTTTGATTTTTTCTTCTTTTTTTTTGTTTGCTTTTTCTTTTTGTTTGTGATTGTTTGTGAAATGGAATTCAACAATAACAATTCTTTCAATCCTAATATGAATCCATATTTCACACCGACCCATTCAATTCGGATAATTCCAACCCAGTTTATCACAATATGAACCAACCAAATACACCAGGTTGGACTTATCCGAATCAATACAACCCATACCCACAATCTTATGACTATAATTTCCAAAATAATTTCAACTCTTCACAGAGTCAATGGAGATTCACCTCCCCCGAGTTAAATTTTCAACCTCCTTGTCCACCGCGTCCACCTTGTCTACAATTTACACAATATTCATTCACCGATTTCGCTTCCTATACTCCTTTTTCTGGACCTCCCATTGAAGAAAAATCTGAGTTAGAAAAGAATATAGAAGCCAACCTACAAGAGGCCGAGCGACAACGTCAGAAAATGTTGGCCTCTCCAATTCCACAATATTTTCAAGAATCTTACTTAGTTCCACCTCCTCATACTGAACAACCATATGTCTGCCCTGGAAATGAGTAAAGAACTCTTGTGTGAGTCCAAACTTCAATCTCAAACCATGTTGGACTCACAATCTTCACTATCTTTCCAAAATCAAGATTCTAATACTCCCTTTCTGGACCATCCACTTGCAGAAAATCAAGTCTAGAAAAGAGTATAGAAATCTTGCAGGAGTCCGCGGTACAATTTCAAAAATCTTCTTCTCAGTCTATTGATAGGTTGGAAACACAATTGAGTAAATCGGTCAACATTTATAAGAATGAAGAAATTCTCTCTTCTCAACCTTTGACCAATCCAAATATCTCTAACTCTATTAATTTGACCCATGACTCTTGTTGTCTTGGAAACCAAGATTCCTACACTCCTTCTCTAGAACAACCACTTGAAGATACATCACATCTAGAAAAGAGTATAGAAGTCTTGCAAGAGTCCGCACTAAAATTTCAAAAATCTTCTACCGAGTCATCAATAGGTTGGAAACACAATTGAGTCAATTGGTTAGCATTTATAGGAATGAGGAAACTCTATCTTATCAACCTTTGACCAATTCAGGTATCCCCAACTCTATTGATCTGCCCAGGACTCTTGTCATTTTGGACACCAAGATTCAATTTCAGCACACCCATCTAAACTTATCCAAACATCAAATCCCATTGACATTTTGGCAAGTTATCTTTTTTCTGAAATTGAACTTGAGCATGAATATGATCCTAAAACTTCAACTTGGTAATTTAATTTCACTTCATGATTCAATATTGACTGAGGTGTTTTTACCTGAACTCAGGCCTTTTCCCGAGTCAGTATTGGATTCAGTGCCAGTCCATTATGAAATTGAATCACCAATCTTTTATGATCATCATAATGAACTTGACCAATTTCATACTTTTGAAAGTTCCATTGATAAATTGGCAAGTTCTCATTTTTATGGAATTGAACTCACTGAGGAATGTGACTTTGATCCTCAAATTTGTGATTCAGTTCAAATTCCTGAATCAATATTGACTCCTGTTATGTTACCCAATTTGATCAACATTTTAGAGTCAGTTTTGATTTCCATACCTGTCATTCTTGAACTTGAATCACCAATCTTAGAAAGCCACATTCCATCATGGGAAAATGAATGTGGACTTGAGCTTCATCTTCTTGATTTGGACCCACTTCCTGAACCAATCTTGACTCCTGAACCTTTACTTGACTTAAGTCTTTTTCCTGAGTCAGTATTAGTTCCTGTATTTCCTGAGTCCAAATCAATCATTCCATTCTAGAACAAGGGGCTTGATAAATTTGACTCTGAAATTATTTTGAAAATTTGGAAATTAGATAGGGTTAAATTCTTAATAAAAATCATAAATATATACATCATTTTAGTAGATTGTATTATGGAGGTCTCTGCTGGGTTCCTCCGGATTCTACGCACATTAGATTGGGCCGCATTTCGTGGACCAATCAGACCACCACCGGAACCACCACCTTGAGGTGATTTTTCCTTCCCTCTCTATTTGTTTCATGCTTACATACATCACAATGCATTGAGGACAATGCATGAGATAAGTGTGGAGGAGGATTTACTAACATAGAGTTTTTAGATTTTCTTTCTTTTTCACTTCTTTTAGGATACTTTTAGAAATCTTCCCTTTTGTATAAAAATTTTCTCTTTCTTTAAAAACTTTTTGAAATAAGAGGCAAAGTTTTGATCTATTTTTAAGAAAATTAAGAAAGCCTTAATTATGACATCTTAAACCCAGTCAAAATAATGGATCTTATTTAAAATTATAGGCTAAGTAAGATAAATTGAAGAGATAATTTTATCTTGAATTTTTTGCCTTAGATAGTATGCACTTCACACTTACACAATTTTTTAGGATGGAAACAAAGACCTAAAATGCCATAAAGCAAAAATAACTAAAAAGAAAAATAAATATATATGGTATAAATAAAACATCACTTATTAAGCTGGATAATTATGCCTCAAGAAGCATGATTATTCACGCCTAACGGTGGTCAAAAGAAACAAATAAATTCCCCTTAGTTTTGTGGCCTTGTTTACTCGAGTCCTTAAACCCGAGGGATATTTTCTCATCTGGTGCCCTAAAACCGTCTAGTCTGGGAGTCATCGGTTAAAGGCTCATTACCCGGGTAAACTAGAAAGCCTAGGAAAACTAAGGGAAGAAAAAAAGAAGAAAAAGGAAAAAAATATATAAAAATAAATGGCTTGATGGTTAAAGTTGAAATCCCAGAAATCTTCACTATCACAAAGTGCATATTATCTAGGGTTTATGAAAGTTAAAATATTCAATCCAATTTTGAATTCTTACCTTAATTGAAGACAAGATCTTGCATAGAGACTAAGTTTAAGGAAGATTAATTTTTGGTGGACTTATGATCTTAGATCGCTTATATTTTTGCAAAAATATTTTAAAAACTTGTCTCTCTTTCAAAATGTGTTTTCAAAATACTAACATTTGTCTTCTTTCTTTATAGATTTTGTGGGTGTAATCCAAAACCCTCAGGAGACAACACTCTTCCTCTAGGGTAACCTAGAGGTTTAACGGCTTGTTGCACACGCTCAGTGCAATCGCGTCACCTGTGAAAGTGGTGTAATAACATTTATAGTATAATTTTTTTTCTTGTTTTGCTCGGGACGAGTAAAAGATAAGTGTGGGGGTGTGATTAGTCTACAATTCTGCATTATTATATCGCATTTTTCTACCAATTTATGAATAAAATATCGGTCTAAACCGTGTTTTGGTCTCTCTTGAAGGTAAATCAAGAGTTTAAGGGCAAAGGAGTAATAAGAGCTTAATTAAACTCATTTTTGGGTAATTAAATCCACATTACTTGGAAGCCAAGTAAGGGAACTTCTAGAAGATGCATTGAATTTAGACTTTTGCGCATGTTAGATGAAGATTCGGACGAATATACCCGAAACCTAATATACCAAGAAGGTCCCCGAAGCGTCGCACATCCCCGCACCAAAACCAGGGATCTAAGTCCCTGGTTTTGCCGAGATTCCACGACAAATGCCAAGATTCCGCGACAATTTGGTGGGGTCACGCGTCGATTTTCGACCCGTGGCCCCGTCTCGTCTTCTAGAACTCCCTTATGCCTATAAAAACTCCTGTAGAGGTCCAAAATAAAGCAGTTTTGATTTTAGGCTAGGGTTCTATGTTTTAGTGTAGTGTAGGTAGGTGTTCTTCATTTCTTGTATTTTGTATTGTTATTTCATTTTTAGATCTTGTAGTAGGGTTGAGAGATTCAGAGAGAGATAGAGAGGGATTGATGTAATAGATGGTGACAATCTATATAAAGATGTCTCCTTTCTTCTCCATGCAATCTTCTCCATCTTCTACATGATGCTTGGCTAACTTTTCTTCTCATGGCAATCTAACTACTAACCACTAACCATCTAACCACTTACTTGATAATCCACATGAATCTAATAGCCTCTATAAGGCCTTGCTCTTGCAAGAGCCATTGATGGCTCATGATGATGGATTCTAATATTCTAACATTTCTTACACCTAACCCACTAACTTACTAACTTACAATGTCTTCTTTATTTTATGCTCACCTTTAACTGGTTTTGATGATTTAATAGTAGCTTGCAACTTGTTAGTGGTATGGATGTGTTGTTTGAATGTAGAAGAACAATCTTATGGGCCATGCTCTGTATCGTCTCTTGAAGCCAAGAATTAGTGATGGCCGAGGATCCATGTGAGGCAACTATCACTAAGAGGTTAGCATGGTTAGTGGAGCAATTGGTAGTTAGTAGCCATGAGTTTCCTTTTATCTTGTTTTAATAATCATTTTCAAAACTCTTTTATCATTTTCCCTTTGATGTTTTCACCATCTTCTTAGTTCACCTTTGTTTCATCTTCTTTTCTATTTTGTTTTCCAACCCACTTCTCTTTTGTTTCACATTGTCGTTTTCATCGCCTTCTCCACCTATCACATGCTTGATTTCCTTTTCTTTTCTTTTATTTTCTTTTTCATTCTTTAAATAAAGAAGAACTGTTAACATAACACGTGAATAGAGACTGTTAATGCTTCTATCGCCTCCCGTCCCTTTGGATTCGACCCGTTGAGCCAATACTATAACGAAAGTATCGAGGGAACATTAGCACATATGAGCTTTTACATTGATTTGACAAATTACACGTTTTAAGAGTGCTAGTTCCGCCCCGATCAATGATCATACAAGATTAGTGATTCAATTTCATGACGAATAGGTACAGGATCCAATACTGACCTGGAAAAAGGATTGCAACCAGGTAAAGACACTAGAGTCATTATTGAATCAGAAAGTAGAATTGAATTACCAAGTTGAGATTCAGAATCATATTCATGCTTAAGTTCAATTTCAGGAAAAGGATAACTTGCCAAACTGTCGATGGGATTTCCAAAAGTCAAAGTTTGGCCAAATTCAATTGGGTGTGTTGAAATTGAATCTTGATTTTCAAAACAGTATGATTCTTTGGCTCTAACAAAATAGTTAGCGATATCAGGAACGGTCATAGGGTGAGAATGAAGAGTTTTGACCATTATATCTATATCATAATTATGAGCAATTTGAGCCTGAGTCATGGCTTCAAGCAGCTTTTCATAGTCGATTGGTTTATCGTTTGTTGCGATTGGGCTTGAAAAGATGAAGATTTATTTTGAAAATTGTGGTGAAATCGTGAGTCCACTGACGCATACTCATTTCTAAGATTGATGGTTTTCTTTTTTGAACTGGTGAGACTGAGTATAAATTTTGAAAATATTGTGGAATTGAGGAGGCCAACATTTCCTGAAATATTCGTTCGGCTCCTGTATGGCTTCTATACTCTTATCTAGCTAGGATTTTTCTTCAATGGGTTGGTCTAAAAAAGAAGTATAAGAAGAGAAATCGGGGAATGAATATTGTGAAAATTGTGGACAAGGTGGACAAGAAGGTTGAAAATTTGACTCGCGGGAGGTAATCCCCGTTGACTCTGTGAAGAGTTAAAATTATTTTGAAAATTATGGTTATAAGATTGGGGGTATGGGTCATATTGAGTCAGATAAATCCAATCCGGCCTATTTGATTGGTTTATGTTTTAAAAAGCCGGGTTGGAGTTATCCGAGTCAAATGAGGTGTGAAATATGGATTTATATTAGGATTGAAAAAATTGTTGTTGTTGAATTTTATTTCACAAACAATCAAAAACAAAAAGAAAAAGCAAGCAACAAACAAAAAGAAAAGAAAAAATCAAAATCAAGCCTATATTAAGGTTGACCTAGACCTAGACGACTTCTAACTGGTCGATTACGCAGGGGATGTTGTTGTAAGAATCTGACCACAAGCTAATCGGCCAGGTAGGGACAAAATACGGTAGGAGGTATCTGTGCATAAGAACGGGCCTTAATTACGCCAAAACACAGTATCTTCGAGGCGTAACCTCTTAATCCCTAACCTTAGACACCGATTTCACAAGAGTAAGATTCAAAACAAGTTTCACTCTCGGTCAATCTCTTAATGAGTCAGAAATGTCCCTAGGGGCCAACGTCTATCAATTTTTATTTGGGCTTGGGTTGTGTGAATGGGGAGGTGGTTTTTGGGCTAAAGAAGGATGATGAAATCCCTACCTTATCTTGTATGGGTTTTGCCCTTAATTTCAATTCGTGCTAGTATGCAATATAGATAAGAATATAACACAAAGCGAGTAAATCACCCATGTGTTTGTCCTATGCTATATGCAATGCCATATGTACACCTCAGTCCAGATCACAACAACAGAACAAAATATAGTATATTCGCGCCTAAATGCAAATATCTAAACGTATTAAAACCATCTAATTACCGTATTTTAGTTCTTAATTTATTGCCGTGTGTAGTTAATCACAATAGAAATGATAGCAGAAATCATAGATATATGTAATTTAGAAGCAGCCTGCAAAATATAAGGCCAAAATCTCAAAAATGTGCCATGTTTCCGCGGCTTTTAATGAGTTTCCGCGAAAAATATTTAAGCAACAGCTCCCTGCTTTCTTGAGCACGAAGATACAAGCAAGTTTAACTTTCTGCAATGTTTAGTTTCTGCAATATTATCCTGCACACCAAAACAGAGAAGAAAATGTTAACAAAAATATGAAATCAAAACCATTCATGTTCCCCGGCAATGGCGCCAAAATTTTGATTGGTTGGAAAATCAGCACTTGAAAACGTGTATTTTATGAAATCAATGTAAAAGCATGTGTGTGTTAATGTTCCTTCGATACTTCCATTATAGCATTGGCTCAACGGGTCGAATCCACAGATACGAAAGGCGATAGAAGCATTAACACTTCTTATTCACGTCAATTATTAACAATTCTTCTTTATTTAAAGAATGAGAAAAGAAAAAAGAAAAAATTCAGAAGTGATAGGTGGAGAAGGCGATGAAACGACGATGTGAAAATAAAAGAGAAGTGGTTTTGAAAACAAAAAAAATGAAACAAAGATGAACTAAGAAATGGGTGAAAATAATGATGAAAATGATAAAAAGGTTTTGAAATTGATTTTTAAAACAAGATAAAAAGAATAAGAAAAATTATGAAAGAAAACTCATGGCTACTAACTACTAATTGCTCCACTAACCAAGCAAACCTCCTAGTGATAGTTGCCTCTCATGAATTCTTGGCCATCACTAATCCTTAGCTTCAAGAAGCGATACAAATCATGGCTCAGAAGAAGGTTCTTCCAGATTCAAACACATCCAAACTACACATTCAAAATGCAAGCTAGTATTAAATCATCAAAACTAATTAGAGGTGAGCATGAAATAAAGTTAGCATTGCAAGTTAGCTTGTTAGTGGTTAGATGTTAGGATGTTAGAATGTTAGAATCTATCATCATGAGCCATCAATGGCTCTTGTAAGAGCAAGGCCTTGTAGAGGCTATTAGATTCATGTAGATTATTAAGTAAATAGTTAGCTAGTTAGTAGTTAGTAGTTAGATTATCATGAGAAGAAAAACTAGCTAAACATCATGTAGAAGATGGAGAAGATTATAATGGAGAAGAAAGGAGACACCTTTACATAGATTATCACCATCTATTATATCATTATCTCTCTATCTCTCTCTGAATCATCTCAGACCTACTACAAGATCTAAAACAAAATAAAAATACAACAGAAAAGAAAAGAAAAGAAGAACACCTACACAAACCTACACTAAAAGAGAGAAAACCTAGCATACTCATTGATCTGCTTCCGCCTCAGGTCTCTGCAGGGCTTTTTATTGACAAGTGGAGGTTCTAGAAGACGAGACGAGGTCACGCGTCAAAAATCGACACGTGGCTCGCCAAAATGGCCGCAAAAACGTGGCCATAGACTCGTTTTCACGGCCAAACCAGGGACTTAGGTCCCTGGTTTAGCAAGCGGTTTCTTATCGCTTCGGGAACCTTCCTGGTATTATAAGATTCGGGTATTTGCATCCGAATTTTCGTCAGACATGCGCCAACGTCTAGATTCAATGTATCTTCTAGAAATTCTTCTAGCTTGGCCTCCAAGAAATCTAGATTTAATTACCTAAAATGGGTATAGTTAAGCTCTTTTACCTCTGTGCCCTTGAACTTTTGATTATCTGCAAAATAAACCAAAACACGGTTCAGAAACAATATTTTATTCATAAATTAGTAGAAAAATATGATATAAAAATGCAGAATTATAGACTAATCAATGAACATGGTAAAGTTTAAGATGTTAAAGTGAAGCCAACACAGCCACTTCCCAAAGATTGGAGATATGCTACAAATTATCCTGAGGACCTCATCATTGGTGATGTATCCAAGGGGTAATCCAAACTCCATGATATTTGTGGCCATTTTGCATTCATTTCACATATTGAGCCCAAGAACATCCTCGAAGATATTGGTTGCTTGCAATGCAAGAAGAGCTTAATCAATTTGAGCATAATCAAGTTTGGCACCTTATTCCTAGACCCCATGATAGACCAATCATTGGTACTATATGGATTTTTAGAAATAAGTTGGATGAGTCAAAAATGTTTTTAAGAATAAAGCTAGGTTAGTGGCCCAAGGTTACACCCAAATCAAAGTCGATTTTAAGGAAACTTTTGTACTCGTAGCACAGCTTGAAGCCATACGGATGATACTTGCTTTTGCTTCATTCAAAGATTTAAGTTTTTTTCAAATAGATGTTAAAAGTACATTTTTAAATGGTTTTATAGAAGAGGAGGCGTATATTGAACAATCCCCCGGCTTTGTTAATTCTACACATCTGAATTTTATTTTTAAACCTGAAAAGGCTTTATATGGTTTAAAACAAGCTCTAAGAGCTCTGTATGAAAGACTTTCTACTTTTCTACATTCAAATGATTTTGTAAAAGGTAAAGTTGATACTACATTATTTACAAAACATGTAAATAGTGATATCCTTATTGTGCAAATTTAAGTTGATATCATTTTTGGATCTACTAATGAAATGCTTTGTAAGGATTTTGAATCATGCATGAAGAAAGAGTTCGAAATGTCTACGATGGAAGAGCTCAACTACTTTCTTGGACTCCAAATCAAGCAAAGAAGTGATGGAATTTTTATAAACAAACCAAATACACAAGAGAGCTTATCAAGAAATTTGAGCTTGAAGATGCAAGAACAAACAAGGCTCCCTTGACTACCATAATAGAACTTGACAAGGATGAACAACGTAAGAACGTTGATATTAAACTCTATAGAAACATGATTGGTAGTTTGCTTTACTTGACGGCTAGTAGGCCGGATATTATGTTTAGTGTTTATCTATGTGCTAGATTCTAATCTTGTCCTAAAGAGTCTCACTTGATTGCGGTAAAACACATTATAAGATATCTTAAGGTCACTATTGGAATGGGCTTGTGGTTTTCGAAGATCGAGCAATTTTCAATGACGAGTTTTTCAGATACCGACTATGCTAGTTGTAGAGTGGATAAGAAGAGCACTAATGAAACTTGTCAATTTCTAAAAAATTTCCTTATTTTGTAGTCTTCTAAGAAACAAAATTTTGTTGCCCTCTCAACCGCCGAGGCAGAGTATATTGAGGCTGGGACTTGTTGTGCACAAGTTCTTTGGATGAAACATAATCTACTTGACTATGATTTGCATTACATATCAAAATATTTTGTGATAACACACTATTCATATGACAAAGAATGCAAATCAATATAGTAAGACCAAGCGTATAGAGATTCGATATCACTTTCTTAGAGATTACTGTTAGAAAAGAGATATTGACATTGATTATGTTTCCACCGATTTTTAACTTGCGGATATTTTTACTGAACTGCTCGATTATAATAGATTTTCATTCATTTGTGGTGAGTTAAATGTTTGTGTTATGAATTCATGAGTTTTGAAATTGCTTCATGATTGTTTCATATGGTTTCATATATTTTCAATTGATATATATATGTTTTTATTGATATCTCTCTTGGTTTCAATTTTTTTTTTACTTCGTGTGTATTTTACTCCTTTTTTGATGCATGACAAAAAGGGGGAGAGGTATTTGAGTTATGATATTTGATAGTTAAGTTTTAGAGTTTCTTGCTTTGGTATAGTTTCTTATTTTGAACTTTATCTCCATTTTCATTATCATGCTTATATGCAATGCCATGCTTCATTGTTTTCATTCATTGCATAATGTTTTTAGAGGAAGGAGGTATGGAAGGATGGTAGGGTATTTATGCATATTATTCTAAATTAATATGTTTTTCATATATGCATATATTGACTTGCTTACATTGATAAATCTCTTGTAATCATAATGATTTCTTGTACTTGATAGATAGCATAACTTAAGGGGGAGGTTTTTCAATCTCTTTCCTATCATTTATTTTAAAGTAACTCATATGTTTTGTCATCATCAAAAAGGGAGAGATTATTGACCCAAGGTTACAATCACCAGTTTCTTGTTTTTATAATAATAAAAAGTATGTGATTATTTAGTACTAATCAAGTTTAAGTGTTTAAATGTGTTTTCAGGTTCAAAAGGATTTAATGTGTTTCTTCCTCTAAAGGAAGATGTTGAAGACTCAAGGGTAATAAATATGAGATTGGAGCTCAAAGCACATCTGGTTGGGGTTGTGCGTGTTGTGTGTGTCTTTCGGTCGACCAACTGGTTGACCACTAACCCCAGCGGTCGACCAATAGATCGACCGACTGGCTCACCCAAGTTTCTGTTGGGTGCCGGTCGATCGACCATAATATGCGAAGTTTTTTGACAGAAGTTCGGTCAACCGGGCTGTCGTCCGTAACCAACAGCTAAAGACGTGTGAATTTAATAAGGCTAGATTAGAGGTCATGTTTTCAAAGAGGAAAACTCTAAGGAAACCTCATTTTTCACACACACACACACACACCATCATGCTCACACACCGTCACAACCACATACACACCATGTTATACGTACCCATGCTACACATGCTCATCATGCACAAGAACATCATGTATTTTTATATACCAAGGTGTATTCTTACACCTATTGTGGCCAAAAGGGTCACTTGACTAAGTTTTGTTATCATATAATTAATGCTTCAAATGATGATATTTGGGTCCGAAAGATTGACACCCTAGGACCCAAGAAAATTTGAGTATCAAAGTCAACCCCTTTGTTAATTGATATAGGTACGCAACAAGGCTCTAAGACGTAAGGAGCGGTGGTATCTTGATAGTTGTTGCTTAAGGCATATGACATGATATATCAATAACTTTGTAACTCTATCAAGGTATAATGAAAGTGGCATCGTCATCTTCAGGGATGATTCAAAGGACAAAATTGTTGGTATATGTAATATCAAGATTGGCTCACTCTTTTAATTGAAGATATTGTTTTGATATATGGACTCAAATATAATTTATTAAGCATTAGTTAATTATGTGACAAAGGCTTAAGGGTTATTTTTGATGACTCTACTTGTGATGTTTTATATAAGAAAATAAATTCTTGTGTTTTTTCAAGTTTTCATGAAAATAATATTTATATGATTGACATGCTTGATTGACAATGCAATGCTACTTGTTTGAATGCTTTTTATGAAGATTCTTATTTGTGGCATAAAAGCCTAGACCATATTTCATTTGACCATCTATTCCGAATTAACTCTAAGGATTCGGTGAAGGGTATTCCTTACTTGAAATTTGAAAAAGATCGCATTTGTGATGCGTGTCAACTTGAGAAATAAACCAAGTCCTTTTTCAAAACAATCAAGGATATCATGACATCTAGACCTTTAGAATTAATCCACATGGATTTGTTTGGCCCAACTAAAATCAAAAGTCTTAGTGGTAACAGCTTTGTTTTTGTTTTAGTTGATGATTTTTCATGGTTTACATGGATTTTCTTTTATAACATAAAGATGAAGTTTTTTTCATGTTTCAATGTTTTTAGAAAAAAAGAGTTGAAAAAGAAAAAGATTTTTTGATTTTGCACATTAAGGGTAATAGAGGTGTGAGTTTATCAACCATTCCTTTATCACTTATTGTGAAGAAAATAGAATTAAGCATAAACTTTCATGTCCTAAAACTCCGCAATAAAATGAAATAAGTGAAAGGAAGAATCGTACTCTCCAAGAGATGGTTAGGACTATGATAAGTGAATACGGACTTCCTAAATATCTTTGGGTCGAGATCATAAATACCTCATTTTACATATCAAATAGAGTTTACTTTTACAAAAATACTTCTAAAACCTCTTTTGAGATTTACTATTTGAGAAAACCAATTGTGTCATATTTTAGAGTTTTTTGTTATAAATATTTGTTTTGAACGCCAAGGATAATATCGGTAAATTTGATGTCAAGTCTTATGAAGCTATATTTGTTGGGTATTTAAATACTAGTAAGACTTATAGAGTCTTCAATAGGTCGACTTTGACTATTAAAGAATCTATACGTGTTAAGTTTGAGGAATCTAATACTTTTGTGAAGAATGTTATAAAGATTGATTTCTTAGGTGAAGACATGGAGAAGATTTCTTTGAAGGACTCACCATGGCAAGAAGAAGACAAGCCAAAGAATGATGAACATAGTGAAGTTCAAGAGTGAAAGTAGAACCAACTCAGCCACTATCGAAGAATTAGAGTATGCTATCCCAAAGACCTCATTTTAGGTGATGTATCTAAGGGGGCAACTACTCTCTTCAAACTTCATGACATTTGTGGGCATGTTGCAATTATATCTCATATTGAGCCCAAGAACATCCTCGAAGCCGAGGACAACTCATATTTGTTGCTTGCGATACAAGAAGAGCTCAATAAATTTGAGTGCTATCATGTTTGACACTTTATTTCTAGGCCCCATGATAGACCAACTATTGATTCTAAATGAATATTTAGGATTAACTTGGATGAGTTAAAAAATATTATTAGGAATAAAACTAGGTTAGTGGCTCAAGGTTACACCCAAATCGAATGTATCAATTTTGAGAAAACCTTTACACCCGTAGCTCGACTTGAAATCATACGGATGACACTTGCCTTTGTTTCTTTCAATGATTTTAAGCTTTTTCAAATGGATGTTAAAAGTGCATTTTTGAATTATTTTATTGATTGCACACATTTATTGCATTATTCTTTATTATATTTCCATATTTATCATGTAATAAATCTGTTAAATTCCTTATCTTAAATATTTATTTTGCAGAAGATAATCATGGGAAAAAAGAGGATAAAATCAAATAAATATCAGTTAAATTCAGATTTAGTTAGATCTATTTGGTTAGAGGAAGATGATCCCGAATCTAGTTGGTTAAATTCAGTTTTTGGTTAATCAAGTAGTTAAAGCTAAAGAGTAACCAAGGATAACGTCAAATACAGAGTCCAAATCCAAACAGATAAATGGATAGAGAGAAGATCAACGGATGAGATGAAGTAATTTTGACTCAGATTCTGACTGGATACATTTTACTATTTGAATCATAACTTTCGTTAGCAAAACTCAAATCTAATGATTCAAGATGAACCAGAAAGAAAACTTAAAGGGCTGCAACTTTTAAGTTGATCACTATTTCTAATTCTATTATTTGATAAGTTATATTCAGTAATTAATACGCCAACAAGCTGCAGGTCAAAACTGAATGTCCACGTCAAATCAAGTTTGGAAATAAGGGGTGGATTCAAATTCAGAAATAGTCAGCTCCCCTTATTTTTAGACTCATTTCCTTATCCATTTCTATCCTATAAATACCCCACACATCAGAGGCAGAAGGGGAACGACCAAGCAGAGAGTAGAATTTAGGCCAATTTATAGTTTGTAACTTAGGTTTTTTATTTTCTTTTATGTAATTTTTATTTCTTTATGTAACTAAGAGGAGAGGAGACTTTCATGGAGGGATAAGAGCAAGCTTGTACTGAGGGTGACACTGGTGTAAGTAATCTTTTTTTTCATTGTTATTTGAATCGAATCGAAGTTTTTTTTTCTTCTTTTATCTTATTTTGTTTGCTTCCCTTTTCTGTATTTGTGGATCCAAATGAAACCGATAGCCTCAAAGTTGCCTTGTCCTTGCAAGTGTCATTTTTGGCTTATGTTGATGGATATCCATTTCTATAGTAGTGTAGCTCGCCCCTTCATTTCATAGTGTAAATCAGGAGTGTGGAAGATCCTATTTGTTATACTTCGCTCGCTTTCTAACAAAGATACATCATCGATACGGGTTAAAGGTAAGCAGACGCCGAAGACGTAAGTAAGTTTTTTAGATTTTAGTTTTCTTTCTTTTAATTCTTTAGTTTAGATCACCAATACCATCAATACCCAACTCTTTTATCACTCTTTTCAATTTCTTTGTATATATCTATTTTCTATTTTCACCACCTTCTTAATCTGCCACTTTCTTTTTAACTTAACTATAACTCTTTTTCCTTTTCTTTTAAGAACTAAAAGAAGATCTTTAACCATTCTTTGTAGCCTAAAAGAGAACTTACTAAAAGAGCTTCCATCTCTAGTCCCTCCTTGTGCATCACGACCCGCATAGCCACTTGCTATAGCGGTAGTATTGAGCACCTTGCACTCTTTATTCTTAAGTTTTAAAATTCTGTATTTTCTGTGTACAGGTTAAAACTCAATTATTTATCAAAGAGGAGGTGTATGTTGAACAAACCCTTGGGTTTGTTGATCTTACACATCCAAATTTTGTTTTCAAATTTTAAAAGGCTTCATATGATTTAAAACAAGCTCCAAGAGCTAGGTATGAAAGGCTTAGTTGCTTTTTAGTCGAAAATGGTTTTATTAAAGGCAAAATTGACAGTACCTTGTTTACAAAGCATATAGATAATGATATCTTGATAGTGCAAATATATGTTGATGATATCATTTTTGGATCTACTAATGAAAAGCTTTATAAGAATTTTGAATCATACATGAAGAAAGAGTTCGAAATGAGTATGATGGGAGAGCTCAACTACTTTCTTGGACTCCAAATCAAGCAAAGAGTGATGTGATCTTCGTCAATTGAGCCAAATACATAAGAGAGCTTATCAAGAAATTTGGGCTTAAAGGTGCAAAAATTAGCAAGACTTTCATGGATACCACAACGAAGCTTGACAAGGATAAACAAGGCAAAAATATTAACATTAAACTCTATTGTAGCATGTTTGGCAGTTTTCTTTACTTGACAGTTAGTAGGTCGGACGTTATGTTTAGTATTTGCTTTGTGCTAAATTTTAATTTTATCTTAAAAAGTCTCATTTGATTGTAGTAAAACGCATTATTAGATATCATAAAGGCACTATTGAAATAGACTTGCATATCCAAAGATCGAACAATTCTCAATGACGAGTTTTTTAGATGCTGACATGCCAACTGTAGAGTAGGTAGAAAAAGCATTAGTAAAACTTGTCAATTTTTTGAAAATTACCTTATTTCATGGTCTTTCAAGAAACAAAATTCTGAAGCCCTCTCAACTGACAAGGAGTATGCTACGTTTGGGGCTTGTTGTGCACAGATCCTTTAGATGAAATATACTCTTCTTGATTATGAGTTGCATTATGATCGTATCAAAATATTTTATGATAATACTAGTACTATTCATATGATCAAGAATGCAAACTAACATAGTAAGACCAAATACATAGTGATTGATACCACTTTCTTAGATACTATTATGAGAAAAGAGATAATGAAATTGATTATGTTTCTACTGGTTTTCAATTAGCAGACATTTTTACTAAGCTACTTGACTTTAATAGATTTTCTTTCATTTGTGGTGATTTAAATGTTTGTATGATGGATTAAATTTATTAGTTTTTCTTGGCTTTATGACTTCTTGCATACTTATTCACAAAAAAAAATTCATTAATTTGATTTTTACTTTCAATTGGTATCATGTACATGTTCAAGTGATCCATTTTCCTATTTTGATTTTTAATATTGGTATCCCTCTTTTTGATATATGACAAAAAGGGGGAGAAGTTTCTAGAGTTATTTGTATATTTGTTTTTCATGCAATTACCTCTTATCCATTCTCTTGTTTGTATGCAATATTTTTAATGTCTATTTCTTGGTATCTCACTCTTTCTTGCATTCTTATTTATTAGTAGTTGGAGGCATGGAAGGAGGTTGGCCCGTTTATGCATAATGTTCTATATTACAAAATTCATATCTATATGCATATGACTTGCTTGTTATTTTTATATCTTCTAATCATGTATGATTGAACTTGATATATAAGCATAATTTTAGGGAGAGCCTTCCAAGATCTTCATTTTGTTTGCTTAAATAACTTATGTGTTTTATTATCATCAAAAAGGGAGAGACTGTTGGCCCAAGGGTATACTCCCCGGTTTTATTTTGATGATTACAAACCACATGAATTTATTTGGTACAAATTAAGTTTTAGTGTTTATGAGCTTGCAAGGTCCAAGAAATTGAAAGTTGTTTCATTTTTCCTTGGAAGGAAGATTTTGAAGAAATCAAGTTGATTCAATGAAAGAGATTCAAGCTCAGACGATCAAAAATGTGGATACTGAAGAAGTCCTCTTGATGAAGACTTGAAGAGAGTGTAACCCTGTGTAAAATCTTAGAGTGTTTAAGTTTTGGTATTTAACTGATGCTCAAGAATCACACACACTTGCACAAGTTATCTATATAAAATTTGTGCACTTATCAATGAGGCTCTATCAATTAGTATTACACAGAAGAAATCTATTATAGAAACTAATACAACTAGATCGGCTCTTCATAGACAAACTTGGGATTTGCGATCCAAGGTAAGAAAAAAAAGGATTCAAAAACCCAATGTATTTTCACTCAGACTGTTGACAGGTTCTTTTCAGACAACTATCGACAGGTTCTTTTAAGAGAACTGTCGACAGGTGTTTTCAATAACTCAGGGTTTCTGATTTTTGGCTCTCTGTCGACAGTCCAAAAGGACTGTCACAGCTGATATGCTGTGTATTAGCAGAGTTGTCGATAGCCTTATTGAATTATCGACAGTCTAGCTCTGTAACGGCTAAATTTTTAGTCGTTGTGCACTGGGCTGTCAATAGCCCTATTGGACTATTAACAATCCCAATGACTGTTAGCCTATTTTGAATTAAATAGAGTTTTTTTTCCTTTCAAACTGTTTTATCTTATCTCTAAACGAGTATATTTCACTTTATTAGGACTTTATCAATGTTTTATTGACTGTTTTAGCTCTCTAATGATATTTACCTACTGCCTATATGTTGGGTCATTGTAAGAGAAGTTTCTCACCTAAGTTAACAAATTTTAATACAAGTTTTTAAAATCAAAGTTTTTAAGAAAAAAATCAAGTTTTTGCTTTCAAGTTTTAAGAGCTCTCAATTTTAAATCATTCTCTACAAGTTTTAAGCTCTCAAGTTCTATTTTCTCAACTGAATTTTTCTCTCGTACAAACTTCTTGAGCTTCATTTATTTATTCAAAACTCTAATGAGTTATAAAGAGAGAGTTTGTGACCTTTGTGATTGTCAAGAGCTTGTGTTAGCTTTGTGCTACCTTTTGTGTAGAGGATTGAAAGTTGGAGTTGTGTACTCTAGGTCTTATGTAGATCTTGTAATTCTTTTATGAAAATTCCTTTGTGGATAGTGAAATCCTTCACGTGATGAAGGCAGGGATGTAAAGCTTAGTGCTCGAACCTCAACTAAATCCTTGCAATTTCTTTCTCTCTTGCTCTTACTCTATTTTTATTGATTGCACTTGTGTTTTTGCTTATCTCTATTACTTTGTACTTGTATTTTTAATTTATTATACTTGCTATCATTTCTTGCATCATTCATACTTGTCAGTTTTCCTTTTTCAATCATGAAAGCAATTGAGCACCTCAATCTTATCTAGATGAAAATAGAGGAGAAGTTTTAGAGCCCTTGATTGAGAATCCGGCTTCACTTCTTAATTAGAGTTGACCGTTTGCATTATTCATTTTTTATTATTGCATTTTTGCATTTGATTAGCATTACACCTATTTATCCCTCTAGGTTTACTTTCAGTATTTATTAGAGGAGACCAGTGCCCCAAATGACTATAAGTTGTGGATCAAAGATCTGACCCAATGGCTAGAAGATTGCCATGAAAACGCGTCTTTTGTCACGTTTTTGCGGCAATTCCTGATCCGTTGGATAAGCGTTTTGTGCACCAAATTTTTCCTGTTTAGTTATCCCAGATTCTTCTAATAGGATTGCCCCTAGGTCTTTGGATATTGAGAATATCTTTATTGATCTTTGGCTAGAGAAAATTTATCCTTAAAAATCTTAATTTATTTTGGCGTTTGTGCTTTTTCTTCTCCTTTTCCTTTAATAAAAGACTCGCACACCATTAGACAAGAAAAAAGTTAAATAGCAGAGTTTTATTAAAATTAAATATCAAAATATGATATAAAATATGCAACATTTGTTAATAATTAAGAACCCATAATATTTCAATCCATGAATTTACTAGTTAAAAAGCATTAAGATCTACGATTTTTTTCTTAAGATTACACAACATATACTTCGCATATCGGTCTCAGCCTGTAGAAAGTGGTTTCTAATATATGAAACATTGTTAGGTTATCTCCTATCGGTCTCCAACCTAACCATCAATACAGTTGCATACGTCAACTGATAGACATTAAAACGGAAAAAAAAAAAAATTAATGTGGATAATAGTCTAACTTGAAAAACAAACTTGTAGAATAAAAACTAACACAAAAATAAGATTAGATCTTTATATAAATTGTCTACATCAATGCTCTAACTATTGAGAATTAGTTCATGATAAAGAAGTTACAAAGCAAAACAATAAACATGTATCTCATCTTCATATGGTAAATTAAAAGAGAAAGGAAAGGATAACTCCAGTTTGGAGATCACATCTTATCCTTAGTTGTCGCTTCTCCTCTGATCTTCTTCTTCTAAAGCAACAAAATTTTCTTCTCTAAAAATTAGAACTTTATATATGAATAATGTTTACAAGAGAAAAACTAAAACCTAACTTACAAAGCCTCTTTTATGATTTGATTATCAATTTACAAGAGATTGCAATACTTTATATAGACCTTAGAACCAGATTCTAATAGGGACACAATAGGACAACAAATCCGACTTAAACTTGATGTTGGAATTCGATCGGACTTGTGTTGCAGCCAGCTGACAGTAATTACTTAAAACAGGGAGTTAAACAATTGAAATGGAAAAAATTGTCAACATAAAAGTTATATCATTTTCAATTATCTTTCTGAATTGAATTTTTATAGAGAAAATTATGATTAAAATACTAAGACATGTCCAGTCTAAATCCAACTTTGAAACTAATACTGCTCTCTGTTGAATAGTCAACGACAGATCAGCTTATGGACGGTGGATTAGTCGTCTAACCATCACTTTGGCTCTTGAATTTTTGTGGCTATTTTACTCTCTGAGTTCATCTGGGCCTTTATTTCAGTGATTTTCATGTTGCAATTTTATTCTTCATCCTTTTTGTGTTTTTCTTCAAACTTGCTCTTGACTTTATATCTGCAAAAGTCATAAACAAAACTACTCATGTAGAATTAAATGTGATAAAAATAGGTATAAAATATACACAAAAATCATAATTATCAAACCGACATACCTAACTTTTGCTAGTCCTCGAGCAAAACTGTAATCTAAAAAGAAAAAACTAAAATAATCATGATTTCACTTAGCATGTGCAACAAACCGTTAAATCTCTAGATTACCCTAGTCGATGAGTATTATCTCATAGGGGTTTGCAGTATATTAACCAAAAAATTGATGAAAAGAATAAAAATAAGGATAAAAAATAAGAATAAGAAAAATAAGGATAACTTAAATTAAAGAAAAAGAAAAATAAGAATAAAGAAAAAGAAATTTTTTTTTGGTCAACAAGCAATACTAGTAAATAAGTGTAATAGTTTATGTAAGTAATTATCTTCAAGTTCAATCTCCTATCAAGAAATTTCATCCTCATCCTAGAGATTTTAAATCCTAATATATTCCACCGTCCTTCCTAAGTTTTTTAATCCTATGCATCTTGTGAACGTGTGATGGCTCTTGATTTGGGATTTTTGATTCAAACTTTCATACTTAAATATATTTTTACAATATAGAAAAGTATTACCACTTCGTGGCCTTTTAAGCACTTTTTTTATACATATAACTCATCTAATTCTCGTTCGTGTAAATATCAAGACTTCTTGAGGACAAGATACATAAATAATTGATAATTAGACTTGTTAATAGATATAACTCTTTTTTTTCAACTTACCTAATTATCTTTCACATAAACACCAAGGCTTCGCAAGGCCAAAGTATCTAGCTAATCAATAATTTAAGTTCATTATACTTAATATATTTATAAATTTCTTTTTTAAGTATTAAGTAATCCTCATCATCCCAAGTTTAAACAAATGTATAAGTGTGGATATGATGCATGATCACGTAGACAAATTCCAAACGACGTTCAATTTTCAGACTTTTTATCTCTTCTCAAAGAATTAAGAAATCTATTAAATTGATATCCCTATCCATTTCAAACTATATGGTCACTAAATCCTTAAATGAGATAATCTTACTGAATTTCTTTTAAAAAAATTTCAGTTAGTAGAAAGAAAGAGGGGAAAAAAACCTAAAAAGAAAATAAAAATCACACATAAAAACAAAATAAGAATAAAAAAATCCTAAGAAAATCTTAAACCACTCCCCTATACCTAAACCATGTCATGTCCTCATGCAATGAAGTATTAACCAATAACCAAATTAAATCACACATAAATCTTATCCCGAAAGACTAATTAAAACATTTTAAATACCGTGAAAAGTCATATTTAAGAAACTACCCATGTGTATAGAATTTTCAGAAACTGAAAATCATAAATATTATTAAAGTGGAACAAAATCACCTGGGAAAAAAATCCAGGACTTGGATCCATATTTTCAAGGCTAATAAGCTGTCTGCACGGCTATTGCACTGTCCAAACTTCTCTGATAGTCATAGTATTTTTCTGACATCTTTGGTCCATCTTTGTGGTTAACCCCGTATCTTTGTTTCTGATTTAAAACATTGTTTTTGGAACTGAGGTAATACAAAGACAGAAAAAAAAAAAGTTAGTATATATATTTACAAAAAATTATCTCCTTACCTTGATTCATTGATTTCGCTCACAAGAATGCTTATCATCTCCCATTGCATTCTCTTCAGAGGAGATTTTAAGGAGTTCAATCTTTTCGTCAACTTAGCTCGAATCCTCTCCAATTTGCTTTTTGTCTTTCCCAACTTCAGTCTGTGAATCTTTGGATTAGTCCTCTATAAAAATTGCATGCATTGGATTATCCCTTCAACATTATCATGCAGCAAAGCATCTTTAACGTGTGAAAAGACACATCCAATATGACTAGAACAATACTTGAAATAATTTAAACTTGGAGATTCATTAAGTAAAGTCTCTTCAAAGATTGCTCAAACAATGTCTCATCAAAAGTGTAGATTCTAAAATCAAGTTTCTTTCTTTTGAAAGAAACTCTAGCTTTGAGTATAATTTTTCAAGTTCCGGTTCTTCAATGCCTTTTGGGAGGCTGGAGGAAACTCTGGTTCAAGATGTATCTCAGAATCATCAGGAGGATGGTGGATTGGTCGTCCAGATGGCGGATCAGCCACCTGACTTGGGCATCTAGTGATGAAATTTTGCCTGGAGGTTTCTAAGTCTTCCTCCTTCTGGTATGTAGTCTATGTTGATGTTACTTATGTCTTCTGTATTGAGGAATCTGAAGCAAGTTTCTTTTCATAATGATCAATCAATCACTTGAGATCCTCTAAGTAGCTTTCTTCTTCCTTCTCATATGCTTCGGCATCTTCTTAAACTTCTTAATGCTGCTCCAAGGTAATTGTCTCCTCTTGTTCTTCGAGATCTATCTCAGTATTAATTGACAATGTAAGCGCATGTAACTGTTGTTCAACTTGGATGTAAAGATTTCCAATGGAACTCAATGTGTTTCTGACGGAGGTGTCAGTATTTGTCTTATAATTTTCAAATATCACCTCAATTGATCTCTAACTTCTTCCAATTTGGACTTCTGTTCTTATGGTTGCTCCAAGGACATTACTTCTGCAAGAGTAGCTAAGATTTTTCCGAGAGTTTCATCAATTTGAGACTTCTCCTTTTGAGGCTGGAAGTATTGAAGCTCAAAGGCATGATTGTTTTAACTCCACCAAAGGTTTTGATGATCTCCCCAAATCATATTGTTGGTGTAGGTGCTTGCATAGTGTTGACAATGAATACTAGTATTATTTTCTCTACACCACTCGCATGCTTGTGTTGACTCATATTTTTGTGAGGACCATTGATAATTGAAATCTATAGACTTCAAAAAAAATAGAAATAAAATAAATATAAATTTCAAAGTAAAACTAGAGTCAAACGGTATTGATATTAATAAAGATTAACAATCACCGACAACGACACCAAAAACTTGATGAATGAATTAGCAAGTGCACTAATCGTTTACAAATAATAAAGTGATGAATAGAGTATCAAACCTACGAGGATTGTTATCTTATTAAGTACCGATGATGTATTGATTCTAAGCTTTATTTGGTAGAAGGATAAAGATAGAAAAGAAAAATAAACTAGAAAGATGTTGGTTTCGAATAAAAAATCACTTGGGTAAATGATTTCAACAATTAACAATCCAAATTAATAAGTTAATTGTGCTAATCACTTCCTACAACTCATGTTAATAACCAAAAATCTACATTTTAATTAGCATCCTCTATCAAGCAATATTAATTCTATTTTTTAGTTTAAAACCCACAATCTTTCGATCCAGTAGATTTACTAGCTAAGGAAGAATTAAGATCTATGATTTTTCTCTTATGATTGCACTACATATACTTCTCCTATCGATCTCAGTCTGTAAGAAGTGGTTTCTAATCCTATGAAGAGTTTCTAGGTTATCTCATATCAATCTCCAACCTCGCCATCAATATAGTTGCGTATGTCAACTGATAGACATTAAAATAAAAAAAGAATCTTAACGTGAATAAAGAGTCTAACTTGAAAAACAAAGTAGTAGAATAGAAATTAACACAAAAATAAGATTAAATCTTCATATAAATTGCCTACGTCAATGCCCTAACTATGGAGAATTAGTTCATAATAAAGAAGTTGCAAAGTAAAACAATAAATATGAATCTCATCTTCATATGGTGAATTAAAAGAGAAAGGAAAGGATAACATCAATTAGGGATCATGTCTAATCCTTAGTTATTGCTTCTACCCTGATCTTCTTCTTCTAAAACACTAGAATTTCTTCTCTACAAATCAGAATTTTATATAAGAAATAGTATATACAAGAAAGAAACTGAAATCTAAATGACAAAGACTCTTCTATGATTTGATTAACAATTTACTAGAGATTCTAGTCTTTATATATAGACTCAGAGCTATATTTCAATAGGAGACACAATAGGACTACAAATCTGACTTAAACTTGATGTTGGAATTAGATTCGGACTTGTGTTACAGCCAACTGATAGTAAATATTGAAAAACAGATAAATAAACAATTGAACTAAAAAAGTGAAAGTACACCTAGAGGGGGGTGAATAGGTGTATGGCTAATCTAATGACAAATGATGCGAAATTAAAAAATAATTGCAACACACTTAGTGTAACCAAAGAGTGTAGCCGAATTCCCGGTGAAGGGCTCTGGACTATCTCCTCTAAATTTCTCTAAATAAGAGTTGAGGTGCTATGTAAAACTCTCTTGGTTCAACACAAGTGAGGCACACAAACAATACCAAGCATATAAGAATGATATGAACAATATGAAATAATACAAGGCACAATATAAGAGAGAGTTTAGAGATAGTGGATCAATCGCAAATACCGAGATATGTTTTGAGGTTCGAGCCACTGCTCTATGTCCCCGCCTTCACACAAAAGGATTTCTACTAAATCGTCCACACAGGACTTCACACACAGGGAACCTCTACTGAGGATTTGGGTAAATACACCTAGGAGTACACAACTCCTCTCTCCAACAAACACAACCTCTACACAAGAGGCAAGGCATAACAACAATCACCTCTACACTTAGAGGGATGGGCACATAGCCAAATAACTACAATCACCTCTACACTTAAAAGGATACCAATAAACCCAATTGCACAACCTCCTCTACACTTAGAGGGAAAGGCACAAAGCCAAAGCAAAAGAAAGGGTTACAACTCTTGGTGGTCTCAACAAACCACAAACTAATTTTCTCACAAAAACTAGATAGGATAGATATGATAGCTTAAGTGTGAGAGTACAAGGTGTTTGAAAAACAAATAACAAAGAAAAATATTTGAGAAAACAACTACAATAAGATAGAAATAAAGATCAAAACTAATATCCCAAATACTCTATTTTTCTTTGAATTTTACAACCCTTGAAAACAAAAATAAAGTAGATCTTTTTAATCCAAAAACTCTTTGAAAACTTCTTGCTAAAACACTTATAAAGCTGGGAAAATTTACTCTTCAAATTCTTGATGAAATCAGCCAAGGAGGGCGCTATTTATAACCCTCCAAAAATCTGCCCATTGGCAGCCAGGAAAGGGTAGAAATGCCCTTCCGGTCGACCACCGGTTGACCGGCCAACGGTCATTTTTATGACTGTTGTGCCTCCGGTCGACCGGGCTAAAGCCATTAGTCAACCGCCCGATCGACCGGCCCTCACCCGTGAGTGGGGTGCTTTCAGTCGGTCGACCGCGCGGTCGACCGGCCGAATGGCTGGCCTTTGTGCATGTCCCGTGCACATCGGTCGACCATGACGGTCGACCGACTCCTAGTCCGGTCGACCGTTCGGTCGACCAGCGGTATAGTCTGGCTGGGGATTTGGGTATTGAAAACTTATCTTTTTACCATCTATAAAATCCCATAAAATACACATAAATTTCACAAAAATGAGTTCTTGTAAGATCTTTGAATAATAAATATGTGTGACCAAAATTCAACACATATTATAAACAATTTGAACTATTTTTGTGATATTGAAATAGGCTTTAAACATAAATCAGTATTTTTCAAAACTTGAATTTTTGAAATGGAAAACTGTTTTCTCTAAAGCTCATGTTAATATAAAACCATGATATTGAAACAAATTTGAAACATATTGTATATGGATAGAATCTAATATACATATAAGATATATTTCTATGTTTTTGACATGAAATCCAAAATCGGTTAAACCGAAAACTAAAAATAATAGACTTTAAACTTGTGTGTGTGTATGTGAACTTGAGCATATCAATACTATCTAATCTCTACAATGATCTAAACATACTAAACACAAACTGAGGTCTTCTTGTAGAACTCCTTTTCCAAGTCAACTCAATCCAAACGTGATCTAACGAGCTTGACTCCAACTGAGTACTAGATGCGATCTTGATGCTCGAGCTCTTGAATCAACATGTGAAAGCTCCAAAACTCCTTTGTTGAAGCTAAACACCTACTAAAATCTTGATCAAATATCTAAAACTAAATATCATAAGATTATTAGTAAACTATAACTACATGAGTTAATCATCATCAACACTAGAGTGATGGGCCTCTGGGCGAACAATCTCCCCTTTTTTGATGATAAATAAAACTCATGGAGTTATATATGCATGGATTAAAGTTAAGCTTCATAGAAGCTCCCCCTTAACTCATGCATAACAATAAACAATAAAGATATTCAATATACGCATAACACAAATAACATATATATGCATAAATGAAGAATACTTCTCCCCTTTATATGCTCTGATACCAATTAAAAAATAAACATTCATATAGATGACATAAACATGCATACATAAAACTTCAAATTTCTCTCCCCTTTTTTGTCAAATCATTAACAAAGGGGCATAAATGAACCAAAATAAAAAATTTTCTCCCCCTTTTGTCAAATCAAACAAGAAGGAAGTATATGTGATATACATTCTTGGAGAGAAGAGACGTAAAGTTAACTCCCCTTGTATACTGCATTACATGAAAAAGATATGACTAAACCCTAATCACATAACGCATAATATACAATGTATAAAAGGAGATGTGAAGCTCCGTCTACATACGTGTAAGACATAGAGAAGAGAGGTCAAGCTCCTCAATATGAGATACACTCAACATGAATCTATGCATAGAGAAGATGTTAAACTTTCCTTACATATAAGTAATACATATTAAAACACTATGATACCAATTGAAAAATTTATCAATTTATGATAAAGGTATACATCGAAACATTATGATACCAATTTATGATACCAATTAAAAATAAAAAAAAACATTTTTGAGATACCAATTGAAATTAAACAAAAATTTTAAGATACCAAAAGATACCAATTGAAAAGTATCTTGATACCAATTTAAAATGTCTTGTAAATTTTGATATCAGTAGAAAATAAAACATTGTATGTTTTTTATACCAATAGAAATATATATATATATTGGAAATCTTGATACCAATTGAAAGTAAAAACCAAATTGTTTTAGGTAAACATAACTCATATCAATATAGATACCAATTTAAAATAAAACATGATACCAATATTGAAAATGTTAGATATACCAAAACAAAGTATTTTTCATCATAAAGAGTGGGAGTAAGATACCAATTGAAAATAAAATCGATTGAAAGATAAAACATCGATTGAAAGATAAAACACGAATTTTCTCCCTCTTTATGAAATACTAATAAAAATGATGCATAAGCTTGTATAAGATACCAATTGAAAAATCATTAACATTAAGGAATAAGTCAAGCTTAGCATAAACATAATTTGTGCTTTAAGATGTAAAAATATTGTAAGCACAATCAAATCACACATATATACATAAAAATGTAAATACCAATCAAAATTGAAACTATTTGAAGTTTGAAGCATACATATATAGAAAGCACAAATATGCGTATACAAAAAAAATTATCAATTATGATACCAATTGAAAATATAATGAGAATTAAGTGTATAACTCATACTACCTCCCTTTTCATGCACATGTTAAAAAGATTTTCAATTAGGCACATAAGGCATGGTCGCCCATCCATCCGCCCTTGGAAGGAAGGAGTTTTCAAAAATAAGATTTGAAAATAACTTAACATGTTTGAAAACTCTTCCAAAATAAAAAAATATGCAACTAGTTTTATGATAATTTTGAAAACTAGTACGAAATCCTTCAAGTAAGGAATAAAACAAGAATGAATTCATGAAAACATGAAAATCATCAAAACTAAATAGGCTTCAAGGTATATGTATGTTTAGTTAAAACTAAAAGTATACATACATATCCCGAACACAAATGATTCCATAATAGAACATGCATGAAAAGTAAGTGACTCAAGGGTATACATATATATCTAAAGTTTTAAATAAAATTAACATATACATGAAGCTAAACTCATTATCATGAAAAACATGTCCAAAAATAGGGAATACAAGTTAAAATACATGAATAATCAAAACTAGACTATACTAGTACATCTAATGGGTACAAATGAGCAATTAAGTACAAACATACAATAATCAATTTTTGGCTCACAAGTTATACGAGTATATGCACAAGTTTTAATTAAAATGACATCTAAACATGTAATCAAAATATGAAGCATAGAACAAAACATAAACAATATGATCATTATGTAAATGCACATGTTTTAGAGTTATGATATACACAATAGTTAAACTATAATGAGAACACAAAATATGGATTCATATGAATATGGGTGAATCTCAATTACTATACATGTATGTCACAAATCTAATCATCATGGCATTTAATATAATATTCATGAAAAACTAAAATATGCTAAAAATTAACAATATGAAAGCATGTAAACTAAATGGGATTTAGAGATAGTTACTAAAACTATTAGGGCAAATCTCTAGGTCTCCAAACCATGGTGATCCTCCCACCAAACTTCCCTTGAAAGTGATACATCCAAAAGTGTCACCATATGGCTCGGAACGTATTCACCTCAAGGCACCAATGCCCTCATGTCAAGTGAGAGCCCACACCTACATCAAATAAATAGGGGTAGATTTTGGTACCCATATCTTATTGGGTCCATAGGGGTTAGCACCTTTCCTAACTCAAACAAATTTGTTTGTAAAATTTAAATCATGTATCCCATCATAACAAAATTTTACAAGGTGGCCCTTACGTCCACAATGTATACATGTGTACACATGAGCATACATGGTGTTATATGTATGATCGTGAGAAGCATGTGTATGCCGTATATAGTGCGCATAAACATGTGGTGCATGTTTCTTGCGAAACATAAATTCCAATTTCTTGTGATCCATAGCAGATTTGCTCAAAGTGGAGCCCAAACAATCAACACTCTTTTTTAAAGCACATATATCATTTTTAATAACAGAAGAAGAGGTGGAGTATGTAATAGGTATACTAGATGGTGAAGCTATAGTAGCATGACAAACATGTGAGTTCAAATCATTTTTCAAAGAGATATTTTTCTTGGAAACCAAATCTAGTTCTTTTAAAATAGAAGTAATTTTATTTTTCAAAGATTAGTCTCTTTTAAAACAATTCAAGTTTTGAAGTTAAAGTCTCATTTTTCTTCAAAACAATGTCACAATCATTTTATTTTTCAGAATTTCATTTTTCTTTAAGACAAGGTCAAGTTGAGTTTTCAAGGAATCTCTTTCACTTGAAATCTCAACCTTCTCTTACAAAATCAAGTCAAGTTTTAAACACAAATCCTTATTTTCTTTATTTAATTTAATACTTTTGTTTTTCAAAACTTGGTATTTTTCAAGCAAGTTTTGCACACAATGCATAGTTCTTCATTTAAAGCATCGGCATCCATATAATCATACCGAAAGAACTAGCACTATCATCTAGTTGAGTATCCGAGTTTACCTCAAGGGAGTCATTCCCTTGGACCATGTAGCAATGTTGGTCAGACTCATCTCCACTAGATTCCTCCTCTATAATGTTTGGCGTTTGAAGCTTTGGAGATGTCAAAGTGTTCCATACTGCAAAGGTGGAGTCACAATGAGAAACCATGCATAAATATTCTTTATTTAGAGTGCATCTAAGTGCCTCTAGGGCTTGTGCATTGGCCTCTATATGCTTGCTATTATCAAGATAAGATTTATTTGTAGCGGCAAGGTAAACAAGCATTCCTAGGGTTTTTAGGTATATACTCATCTTAAGCTTCCATATTCGATGTTAGAAACATCAAACATAGGAGGGGTCATGACGTCCATGAGTGTAAACTATACGTGCGCAAATGCAAATGTAGATTAGCTAACCAAGATCTCACTCCTAGGTGGTTAAACTTAATATCAGGAGCGTAGGCCCTGATACCAATTGAAAGTACACCTAGAGGGGGGTGAATAGGTGTATGGCTAATCTAATGACAAATGATGCGGAATTAAAAACTAATTGCAACACACTTAGTGTAACCAAAGAGTGTAGCCGAATTTTCGATGAAGGGCTCTCAAATATCTCCTCTAAATTCTCTAAATAAGAGTTGAGGTGCTATGTAAAGCTCTCTTGGTTCAACACAAGTGAGGCATACAAACAATACCAAGCATATAAGTACGATATGAACAATATGAACTAATGCAAGGCACAATATAAGAGAGAGAGTTTAGAGATAGTGGATCAATTGCAAATACCGAGATATATTTTGAGGTTCGAGCCACTGCTCTACGTACCCGCCTTCACACAGAAGGATTTCCACTAAATCGTCCATACAGGACTTCCCACATAGGGAATCTCCACTGAGGATTTGGGTAAATACAGCTAGGTGTACACAACTCCTCTCTTCAACAAACACAAGCCCTACACAAGAGGCAAGGCTAACAACTAAAATCACCTTTACACCTAGAGGGATATCAACAAACCCAATTTCATAACCTCCTCTACACTTAGAGGGAAAGGCACAAAGCCAAAGCAAAAGAAAGGGTTACAACTCATGGTGGTCTTATCAAACCACAAACCAAATTTCTCACAAAAACGAGATCCTATAGATAGGATAGATATGATAGCTCAAGTGTGAGAATACAAGGTGTTTGAAAAATAAATCACAAAGAAAAATACTTAAGAAAACAACTACAATAAGATATAAAAAAGATCAAAGCCAATATCCCAAATACTCTATTTTTCTTTGAATTTTTCAACCCTTGAAAACAAAAATAAAGATAGATCTTTTTAACCCAAAAACTCTTTGAAAACTTCTTGCTAAAACACTTATAAAGATAGAAAAATTTACTCTTCAAATTCTTTGTGAAATCAGCCAAGGAGGGGGCTATTTATAACCCTTCAAAAATCTGCCCGTTGGCAGCCAAGAAAGGGCAGAAAAGCTCTTCTGGTCGATTGCCCGGTCGACCGGCTAACGGTCATTTTTATGACCATTGTGCCTCCGGTCGACGGGCCAAAGCCATCGATCGTGCTTTCAGTCGGTCGACCGCGCGGTCGACTGGCCGAATGGATGGCCTTTGTGCACGTCCCATGCACATCGGTCGACCATGAAGGTCGACTGACTCCTGGTCTGTCGACCGTCCGGTCGACTGCCAGTGCAGTCTGGCTGGGGATTTGGGTATTGAAAACTTATCTTTTTACCTCCGTTCGGTCGACCGCCAGTGCAGTCTGGCTGGGGATTTGGGTATTGAAAACTTATCTTTTTACCTTCTAAAAAATCCCATAAAATACACATAAATTTCACAAAAATAAGTTCTTTTAAGATCTTTGAATAACAAATATGTGTGACCAAAATTCAACACATATTATAAACAATTTGAACTATTTTTGTGAGATTGAAATTAGGCTTTAAACATAAATTGGTATTTTCCAAAACTTAGATTTTTGAAATGGAAAACCGTTTTCTCCAAAACTCATATAAATACAAAAACATGATATTGAAACAAATTTGAAGCATATTGTATATGGATAGAATCCAATATACATATAAGATATATATCTATATTTTTGACATGAAATCCAAAATCGGTTAAACCGAAAACCAAAAACAATAAACTTTAAACTTGTGTGTGTGTGAACTTGAGCATATCAATACTATCTAATCTCTACAATGATATAAACATACTAAACACAAACTGAGGTCTTTTTATAGAACTCTTCTCCAAGTCGACTCGATCCAAAAGCATCCAACGAGCTTGACTCCAACCAAGTACTAGATGCGATCTTGATGCTCGAGCTCTTGAATCAACATGTGAAAGCTCCAAAATTCTTTTTTTGAAGCTAAATACCTACTAAAATCTTGATCAAATATCTGAAACTAAATATCACAATATTATTAGTAAATAGCTATATGAGTTAATCATCATCAAAACTAGAGTGATGGGCCTCTGGGCCAACAAAAAGTTGTCAACATAAAAGTTGTTACCCTTTTAGTAATCTTTCTGTAACATCTTGAATCATCTGAATTGAATTTCTTTAGCAAAAGTTATGATCAAAATACCGAGACTTGTTAAGTTTGCATCTAATTCTGAATCTGATTCTGCTCTCTGTTGAATAGTCTATGATGGATCAGCAATATGGATGGCAGATTGGTTGTCTGACCTTCACTTCAGGCTCTGAAATTTTTGTGGCTGCTTTATCTTCACATATAGATCATATTTTACTCTCTGAGTTCATTTCTGGGTCTTTGTATCAGTAATTTTCATGTTGCAACTCTATTCTTTATCATTTTTCAAATTTTTCCTTCAAATTTGCTCTGACTTTAATCTGCAAAAAATCATAAACAAAACTACCTATGCAGAATTAAATGTGACAAAAATAGATAAAAAAATAAAATATACATGAAAATCATAATTATCAGTATCCCTCAGATGGAGAGAAAGCATCATACTAATAATCACTTAAAACTATCCCATGAGGAGGTTCATATCTGGTGATTTAAAATATTGACTTTGTCTAATATAGATGAAGGCACGGAGGGCAGCATGCAAAATTAATTATTACATCACCTATGAACTATTGATGAAGACCATGAGACTAAAATAAATCCCTCTCCCACTTAGTAATTTTAACAAAATGAGGGTATTTTTTTTTATTAGGCACAAAAAACATATATGGTAATCTAAGGTCGGCCTCATTAGCCATATTATCAGCATGCATAAATGGCACCTCTAATCATAAATTAACATATACAATATGCAACATAAATTAAAACAAGTAGTAAATATTAACATATAAAATGTGATCACAGCTATTAAAATTACACTTAGAGGGGGGGTGAATAGGTGTAGTGCTAATCAATATCCAAATAATGCACAAATTAAAAATGAGATGATGCAACGATCACTCAAAGCAAGATTAGAAGCTGTATACCCCGTGACGGGCTCTGAACCTCTTCCTCGTGATTCCTCTAAATAAGAGTTTGAGGTGCGCAATGCAATCTTATTGTAAGAGTATAGATCAACAATATGAGAATGAATAAATAGAAAGAGAAAGACACAAGAAACCAATCGCAAACACAGAGATTTGTTTTGAGGTTCGAGCACCCAGCTCTGCGTCCCCGCCTTCACCCAGAAGGATTTTTGATCCACTATAATTTTCACAAAGGATTACAATCACTCGGGAGTACCCACTCCTTAATCACACTCCTCTAGTCCAGAGGTAGTGTAGCCATAAGTACAATAATCACTTGGTGATCAAAAGACCACAAACTCTCTTTACAACCTCTTATAGAGTGGAATATGATTTTTGGCTCAAGAAGTAAAGTGAGAGAAAATTTCAGTAGTAAAGACTAAGGAGACTTGAAAACCAATTGAAAAACTTTTGCAATTTAAAGAGCTTTGAAAACGAAAAGTAATGAAACACTTCTCTTGAAAACACTTGAAACTTGGGAATTTTTTCTTGTAAAAACTAAAGACCAATGACCTCTATTTATAGGGAATGGATAAATACCATTTATAATTGATACTAGGTCATTAGGTGTAACACTTGCCTTAATTAAAGCATTTCTTTTCCTAAATAATCATAAGGGGTAATGGGATTAGTATGCATGCATGATATCTTAGATATCTTAGTAAGCCATGCTTATTATATGAGTATGTATAAACAAGTGTATACATAAGTATTTATACATCCATGTATATAGGTATAAGAATACCCCCACATGGTCAACTTACCACCATCCCCACCATGCTTGTACCTCATGGAGAGGGGGAGAGACATGGAGCTTGGCATAGGGCATGGAGTAGAGTAGACTTGATGGGATGTATAGGGGACACATGGCACATTATTATGGAGAGTTAGAGGCTATAAATAGAGGGGGTTGAAGAGGATTAAACCATTTTGGTTAAAAACTCTCTCTCTTCACAACCCCCTCCCTCTCTTTTATTTCCTGCAGCAAAAACAGCAGCAACTGCAGCAGCAAAAGCAACAGCAAAGCAGCAGCAACTGCAGCAGCAAAAGCAACAGCAACAACAGCTAAAGCAGCCCAAAACAGCCCGAATCTGCAGCCCAAAAACTAGCAAATCATACCACTTCTAAGGGGTGAGTAGAACATGTTAATCTTAATAACATAATGAGTAGAATGAAGTAGGAAATGAACTAAAACGTAAGAGATAAACAAGTACTTAACATTTTGAATATTTTTGGGATCATGCATAGTTTGTGATATCAAGAAATGCTAGCTACCTCATAAAGATTCATGTGTTTCAATTCGCAAGTACTACTAATTTTGTTTATGAATCCATGATATTATTATATGTCTTGCATATTGATATTATATGATGGTATGATGTGTTGGAGGAAGGGACCGGGTTGAACCGAAGGCGTAGAAGGGGAGATTATATATTGTATGTAATGGAGGAAGGGACCGGGTTGAACCGGAGGCGTAGAAGGGGAGATTTTACGGAGGAAGGGACCGGGTTGAACCGGAGGCGTAGAAGGGGAGATTATGTTGTATGTATATGGATATTACTAAGATAGAAATCCTACGATATGATCATACATAAATCCTTAACATTTAATTTGGGATCACTTCTTAACAGGCAATTTCTATGTAGGGTAGTCGACTTGGTCCCTGGGATAGTCGACTATAAGTGTGATAATTAGGCAGATAAACTGCTGGATAGCAGTATTAGTCGACTACATATAGACTGTAGTCGACTAATCACAGATACAGAGAGCAAGCAGAAAGTTAACAATCTGTTTTGGACAGAATTAGTCGGCTTGAGTCAACTTACTAGTCGACTAATATATTGGATTAGTCGACTACGCCAGGAGGGTAGTCGACTATAGGTGACATACAGAGAGTAACACAACTTTTGACCCAGAATTAGTCGACTATAGGGAACCTTCAAGTCGACTAGTACTTGAGTTAGTCGACTACACCAAGGAGGGTAGTCGACTACATAAATTCCTGGCTGTTAGTAGAGAAGCAGATACGTGTGGAGCAAAGTTAGTCGACTATAGCTTCAGAATTAGTCGACTTACGGTTAGCCTTAGTCGACTATAGGGTGGCCTAGTCGACTAGTAAGGCCTTGTTACTGTGTTCTGTTTTGGTTCCTGGTAAATTATAAGATCCTATAATGACACACATGTCAACCGGATAATTTAGCCATGTATACCTACTTGATAGGCATATTTAACTATTGTTTTACTCACTGAGCCGTCAAGCTCACTCTATTCTAACTCCACCTACAGGTTTGGACAAGGGCAAGGGACCCGCTTAAGGGTAATGCGCGGGCAATCATCACCGGAACCACTGTTTTAGAAGTTACTTTTGTTATGTATATGATTTTGTATAAACATGCGTACTTTAGCTGGGTATCACCCTTGACTTGTAATTTTTAAAGGACCTGGTGTTGGACTCTAACTGTGTATGTATATATATCTTGATATGGTAATTATAGACTGTGTTTCTTATAGATTTTCGAACCATGGTGTTAACATGATAAGTCTCGATGTTATCTTAGTAGAAATTCTGATGGATAGTGAAGAGTTCTGATGATTATATTGGAAGTATTATACCTTGATGGGACCCACGTTTGGAATTATACGAGATAATTGTGATAAAATGAAAAATTTAAACTGGGACCGTTACAGTTGGTATCAGAGCAAAGGTTTAGAAGTAGAAGGAGTAGAGAGATGATGAAATTGTTAGGTTTATACGTGCAGACATGTGATCATAGTTAAGTAGTTGGCATTAGGTGACAAGGGATGCATTAAATTATCTATTGAATCTGAGTTATTCTAAAGACATGAGACTTATGAGTAGACTAAGGATAAGTATAGTTACTAGTGTGTCTATTTATGTTGCTTCTTGATGATAGCCGTATGATTGAGACTATTTCATGGACTTGAGATTGATACGACCTTTTTGTTTACATGTAGATGGGGGACTCCGATGTATTCTGGCCAGTCTCTAGTTCCGATAGCTCGAGTGAGAGCTGGGTGGCGAATTCCATGGATTGGGGGTACGAGTCGGACGAAACTGATCCAGCGGAAACGATTGTACCCCTAAATTGGGTAGGTTGTGAGGAGGTTGAGTCGCAGGCATCTAATGAGCCTGAACCAACCAATGTTGACACAGAAAGCTTTGTGGGAGATTCACTTGAGATAGCAGTAACGGAGCACTCTAGCACGATTAAAGAAGAAACCCGAAGGGGATTTACATATGGAGGCGTCTTTTGAAACGAAACGTGGGAAGAGGATATGGACCTTTATGATGACTTAGACGACTGGTGCTGCGCCGGGGACGAATCACCGGAAGAAGACCCCGAGGAAGACATGGATGATAGCAGCAGCACTAGCGGAGATTCTAGTGGGGATACTCTACCCTACGAAGGGTGAACCTTAGAGCCGGCACTTTTTGATGTATATTTATGTATAGGCCTAATATGTTAGATGAGGGATATCCTTAGGGTTGTTGTATGTATCCTGGCATATATCATATGAATGCACATGGGTTAGTTCAGATATTCCAGAAGGAAGGCATGCTAGCATAATACCTTTTGTATCCATGATGAATGTACCTATATATATATATATATATATATATATATATATATATATATATATATAATTATATATATAATATATATATATATATATATATATATATATATATATATATATATATATATATATATATATATATATATATATATATAACGAGTTGCTTGTTTTCAAAAGTGATGTTATTAACATGATTACATGAGACTAAAGTTTTATCCCAATGCATTCCTAAATTGGGTAGTATGTTGATTAGACGCCCTTATTTTTATAGGGGAGGACAAATGGATTTGAACCAACTACCACCTGATGAGTCACTGTCGCTCGATACGACACACTACAGCGAGATGGGGAGCGCGCACCCCGTGGACAATAATGAAGACTCTGAAGTACGAATGAGAGGGAATGAGGGAACTCCAGGGGTGATGCCGGAGTGGCTCGCACAATTATGACCAGAGCGAGCAATAACAACTCCCACCGAGCACTGGAGCAGTTTCAGAAGATGAAACCGCCCGTATTCGAAGGGAGGCGGACCCCTTACAAGCCGAAGCATGGCTTCTTCAAATAGAGAAGATCCTTGAAGTTATGAGCTGCACTGATGAACAAAAGGTGTCCTCTTCTTTTATGTTCCAAAAGGAAGCGGAACATTGGTGGAGGGTAGTGAAGCACAGTATGAAGAATGCAAGGGAATCAATCACCTGGGAGTTCTTGGTGAACAAATTCACTGAGAAATACATTCCGGAGACAGCCAGAGATAAAATGGCGACAGAATTCTTGGAACTACGTCAAGGTTCTATGAATGTATCCCAGTATGATCAGAAATTCACTCAGCTATCCAGGTATGCTGATGCCTTGGTAAAGAGTGAAGCAGAAAAGACAAAGAGGTTCGTAAGGGCCTAAGATCAGATATTCATGGCCGACTGATTCCATTACAACTGAGGAATTATCTCCAGGCAGTAAAAAGAGCTTTGGAGGTAGAAATGGACATACAAGAAGGACAGGGAGACTGGGTGGAAGAAATTCCCAATTCTAAGCGCCCCCATTATCAAGGACCTCCAATGAGAACGGCATCAGGATCCACCAGCGACAAAGGGTCTGGGATTAACACCACTTTTTATAAAGGAGGAGGAGCCAGAGGCGGGAGAACATGGTTGAGAAACAGAGACACTCCCTTGAAGACACAAGCTACCTCTGCATCCCATCCCAGAATCTCAGAGGGCTCCCTGGTGTCAGAGGTGTAGAGTAAACCATTTTGGAAACTGCCTCCTAGACAGGTCTTATTTTAATTGTGGAGAGGTGGGACATCTAAGGAAAAATTGTCCGACAATGCGTGGAAGCCAAGGGCCGAGTAGAGGAAGTGGAAGGCCGACCATGAGGACGAATCCTCCCAGAGGACAAGCCAGTAATGCCCCACGTCCTGCTGCAACCCAGTCATCGGTTCAGCAACCACGGGTGCAAGGCAGAACCTTCGCATTAACCCACCGGAAAGCAATGGCCTCAAATGCAGTGGTGGAAGGTATGATCTCCGTATCAGGACATATTGCCCATGCATTATTTGATCCTGGAGCTACTCATTCATTCGTATCTAGTGCTTTTACTTATAAACTAAATCAAGTAGCAAAACCCCTAGGATTTCAGTTGGTTGTGTCCACACCTATAGGGAAAATTGATAGCTAGCACTAGATATGCGAATTGTGAAGTGATAATTGGAGAAATGAAGACATCCATTGATCTGATTAAGCTAGGCGATATGGAGTTCGATGCCATACTAGGAATGGACTGGTTGTCTGCCTGTAGTGCTCATGTGGATTGTAATAAGAAGAGGATTATCTTTAAAATGGAAGGGACTCCGGAGTTTATTTTGAAGGAGAAAAAGTTAGTTGTGATATACCTCACATATCAGCCATCAAGGCCACCAAATTAATGAAGCAAGGGTGTCAAGAATTTCTGGCTTCAGTATTGGATACCACCAGGACTGATGTAAATATTAAGACTATTCCAATTGTGAATGAGTTCCCTGATGTGTTCCCGGAAGACCTACCAGGCCTGCCCCCAGATCGGGAAGTAGAATTTACAATAGAGGTAATACCCGGTACTGCCCCAATTTCTAAGGCACCGTACCGTATGGCCCCTGCAGAAATGAAAGAACTTAAAACTCAATTGCAGGACTTATTAGACAAAGGTTTTATTCGGCCAAGTGTATCTCCCTGGGGAGCACCTGTACTATTTGTAAAGAAGAAGGATGGGAGTATGAGACTATGTGTTGACTACCGGGAATTGAATAAGGCAACTATCAAGAATAAGTACCCTCTTCCTCGAATTGATGACTTATTTGATCAATTACAAGGATCTTGTGTATTTTCTAAGATAGATCTTAGATCGGGGTATCATCAGTTGAAGATCAAACCGGAAGATGTGTCCAAATCAGCTTTCCGGACAAGATATGGACACTTTGAATTTCTAGTCATGCCTTTTGGACTCACTAACGCCCCGGCAGCATTTATGGACTTAATGAATCGGATTTTTCAACCATATCTAGACCAGTTTGTAGTAGTATTCATTGATGATATCCTGGTCTATTCAAAGAATATAGAAGATCACAAGAAACATCTTAATACTGTCCTTCAAATCTTGAGAGAGAAGCAACTCTATGCAAAGTTGAAGAAATGTGAATTTTGGCTAGAGCAAGTAGGGTTTCTTGGCCATATCATATCTAAGGAAGGAATATCAGTAGACCCGGTAAAAATTGAAGCAATCCGAGACTGGCCTAGACCCACTAATGTTACTGAAGTTCGAAGTTTCTTGGGATTAGCTGGGTACTACAGAAGATTTGTAGAAGGATTTTCTCTAATTGTGGCACCAATGACCCAATTAACTAGAAAGAATAAGAAGTTTGCATTGGGAGAAGATCAAGATAGGAGCTTCCTGGAGATTAAAGCTAGACTGACATCTGCTCCTGTCTTAATTGTACCTTCGGGGACTGAAGGATTTGTCATCTTTAGTGATGCATCTAAACTGGGATTGGGATGTGCGTTAATGCAACATGGAAAAGTCATTGCCTATGCGTCCCAACAATTGAAGACCCATGAAAGAAATTACCCCACTCATGACTTGGAATTAGCCGCTGTGATCTTTGCTTTAAAGATCTGGCGACATTATTTGTATGGAGTGTCTTGTGAAGTTTTTACTGATCATAAGAGCTTAAAATACATCTTCACACAAAAGGAACTGAACATGAGGCAGAGGAGGTGGTTAGAACTAATGAAGGATTATGATATTACTATCCAATACCACCCTGGGAAGGCCAATGTGGTGGCTGATGTTTTGAGCCGGAAATCAGGAGGGACCCTGGCCGCCTTGATGACTCGTCAAGCAAGAATCTTAAGAGATCTAGAAGAAATGCAAATAGAAGTGCGAGTCATTTATCCTTCCAATTCTGAGTATAAGTTAAATCAAGTAAGTATTCAATTTAATCTATACGACAAGATCAAGAGGCCCAACAAGGAGATACTCAAATAAAGAAGATTATAAAGAAAGTGCAAAAAGGAGAACTCAAGGAGTTTCAAATAGAAGGTGATGTGTTGCGGCTTGGACGCAGATTATGTGTGCCAGATGTAGCAGAGATCAAAGAAGAAATAATGAAGGAGGCTCATAGTACACCTTATACAGCTTATCCCGGAAGCACAAAGATGTATCAAGATCTGCGTCATAACTTCTGGTAGGATGGAATGAAGGTAGACATTTCTAATTTTGTCCACAAATGTTTAGTCTGTCAACAAGTAAAGGCGGAACATAAGAAGCCCCCAGGTTTGTTAGTGCCTTTATCTATTCCTGAATGGAAGTGGAGTCAAATTGCTATGAATTTCATCACTAGACTTCCTCGGACGTCCCAAGGACTGGATACAGTCTGGGTAGTGGTAGACAGACTCACTAAATCTGCTCATTTTCTGCCTATCCGGATCAATTATTCAATGGAAAGACTGGCTCAGGTATATGTTCGAGAGATAATTAGGTTACATGGAGTACCTGAATCCATTGTATCAGATCGGGACCCAAGATTTCAATCCAGATTTTGGAGGAGTTTGTCCAAAGCTATGGGCACTAAATTGTAACTCAGTACAGCAGCCCACCCCAAAACGGATGGACAGTCAGAAAGGACCATTCAAATATTGGAAGATATGTTGAGAACTTGTGTACTAGATTTTGGGGGAAGTTGGGACAACTATTTACCCTTAGTGGAGTTTGCATATAATAATAGTTATCAGTCCACTATTGGTATGCCTCCATTTGAAGCATTGTATGGGAGGAGGTGTAGATCACCAATCTGTTGGGAGGAAGTTGGGGATAGAAGACTGTTCGGCCCTGATGTAATTCAAGAGGCTACGGAGAAGATCAAGCTAATCAAGAAAAGGATGAAAGCAGCCCAGAGCAGACAAAAAGCTTATGCAGACAATCGTCGCAGACCACTGGAGTTTGAAGTAGGGGATAGTGTTTTCCTGAAGGTATCTCCAATGAAGGGAGTGAGACGCACCGGCAGTAAGAACAAATTAGCTCCTAGATATGTAGGTCCGTTTGAAATACTGGATAAAATTGGACCGGTTGCTTACCGCTTGGCCCTACCCCCTGCCTTAGAAAGGATGCACAATGTATTTCATGTATCTCAACTGAGGAAGTATGTGCCCGATCCTGATCACGTCATCTCCTATGAACCCCTGCACATACTAGAAGACATGTCTTACGCGGAAGAACCAGTACAAATTCTTGATCGCAAGGAGAAGCAATTGAGAAGCAAAAATATTTCCTTGGTCAAGGTCATATGGAGAAATCAAAACATAGAAGAAGCCACTTGGGAGCTGGAAGAGGAGATGAGAAAGGCCCATCCACATTTGTTTCAAGGTACGTTAAGTTTCGAGGACGAAACTTCCATAAGGAGGGTAGAATGTAACACTTGCCTTAATTAAAGCATTTCTTTTCCTAAATAATCATAAGGGGTAATGGGATTAGTATGCATGCATGATATCTTAGTAAGCCATGCTTATTATATGAGTATGTATAAACAAGTGTATACATAAGTATTTATACATCCATGTATATAGGTATAAGAATACCCCCACATGGTCAACTTACCACCATCCCCACCATGCTTGTACCTCATGGAGAGGGGGGAGAGACATAGAGCTTGGCATAGGGCATGGAGTAGAGTAGACTTGATGGGATGTATAGGGGACACATGGCACATTATTATGGAGAGTTAGAGGCTATAAATAGAGGGGGGTTGAAGAGGATTAAACCATTTTGGTTAAAAACTCTCTCTCTTCACAAACTCCCTCCCTCTCTTTTATTTCCTGCAGCAAAAGCAGCAACAACTGCAGCAGCAAAAGCAACAGCAAAAGCAGCAGCAACTGCAGCAGCAAAAGCAACAGCAAAGCAGCAGCAACTGCAGCAGCAAAAGCAACAGCAACAACAGCTAAAGGCAGCCCAAAACAGCCCGAATCTGCAGCCCAAAAACCAGTAAATCATACCACTTCCAAGGGGTGAGTAGAACATGTTAATCTTAATAACATAATGAGTAGAATGAAGTAGGAAATGAACTAAAACGTAAGAGATAAACAAGTGCTTGACATTTTGAATATTTTTGGGATCATGCATAGTTTGTGATATCAAGAAATGCTAGCACCTCATAAAGATTCATGTGTTTCAATTCCGCAAGTACTACTAATTTGTTTATGAATCCATGATATTATTATATGTCTTGCATATTGATATTACATGATGGTATGATGTGTTGGAGGAAGGGACCGGGTTGAACCGGAGGCGTAGAAGGGGAGATTATATATTATATGTAATGGAGGAAGGGACCGGGTTGAACCGGAGGCATAGAAGGGGAGATTTTACGGAGGAAGGGACCGGGTTGAACCGGAGGCGTAGAAGGGGAGATTATGTTGTATGTATATGGATATTACTAAGATAGAAATCCTACGATATGATCATACATAAATCCTTAACATTTAATTTGGGATCACTTCTTAACAGGCAATTTCTATGTAGGGTAGTCGACTTGGTCCCTGGGATAGTCGACTATAAGTGTGATAATTAGGCAGATAAACTGCTGGATAGCAGTATTAGTCGCTACATATAGACTGTAGTCGACAATCCCAGATACAGAGAGCAAACAGAAAGTTAACAATCTGTTTTGGACAGAATTAGTCGACTTGAGTCAACTTACTAGTCGACTAATATATTGGATTAGTCGACTACACCAGGAGGGTAGTCGACTATAGGTGACATACAGAGAGTAACACAACTTTTGACCCAGAATTAGTCGACTATAGGGAACCTTCAAGTCGACTAGTACTTGAGTTAGTCGACTACACCAAGGAGGGTAGTCGACTACATAAATTCCTGGCTACTAGTAGAGAAGCAGATACGTGTGGAGCAAAGTTAGTCGACTATAGCTTCAGAATTAGTCGACTTACAGTTAGACTTAGTCGACTATAGGGTGGCCTAGTCGACTAGTAAGGCCTTGTTACTGTGTTCTGTTTTGGTTCCTGGTAAATTATAAGATCCTATAACGACACACATGTCAACCGGATAATTTAGCCATGTATACCTACTTGATAGACATATTTAACTATTGTTTTACTCACTGAGCCGTCAAGCTCACTCTATTCTAACTCCACCTACAGGTTGGACAAGGGCAAGGGACCCGCTTAAGGGCAATTGCGCGGGCAATCATCACCGGAACCACTGTTTTAGAAGTTACTTTTGTTATGTATATGATTTTGTATAAACATGCGTACTTTAGCTGGGTATCACCCTTGACTTGTAATTTTTAAAGGACATGGTGTTGGACTCTAACTGTGTATGTATATATATCTTGATATAGTAATTATAGACTGTGTTTCTTATAGATTTTTGAACCATGGTGTTAACATGATAAGTCTCGATGTTATCTTAGTAGAAATTCTAATGGATAGTGAAGAGTTCTGATGATTATATTGGAAGTATTATACCTTGATGGGACCCACATTTGGAATTACACGAGATAATTGTGATAAAATGGAAAATTTAAACTGGGACCGTTACATTAGGGGTGAGTCTAGCCACTAGGAAACCAGAAATAGCCGTTGGAAATACTAGAAAACAAAACAGATTCAAAATATAGCCGTTGGGGCAATCTGGACAACTGTCGGTCGACTAGCCGGTCGACCGGCAAGCCATTTGGCAAAGAGCCGTTTGGCTCCGGTCGACTGCCCGGTCGACCGTCGGCTATTTTTAAAACATTATAATGAAGTGTCGGTCGACCGGCCGGTCGACCGGCAAAACTCGAGAGTAAGGGTCATGCAGTCGGTCGACCGCAGGGTCTGTCGGTCGACCGGGTGATCGACCGACAGACGTGTACAGACGTGCACGCCCAAAACCAAAAGCCCGGTCGACCGGGCGGTCGACCGTTCTGGCCTAAAACCGGACCGTTCGACCGTAAAGGCCTGAAATAGATAAAAACAGATTTTTGATTTTTGAAGTATTTTTGAAATATTTTTAAAAGGTTTGAGGGTTATGTAGCATGTTATAGGAGATGAGATATATGTTTTAACTAGAACATGTATATTAATCAAAACATGCACAAAAACCAACTAACCAAAAACTTATATTTTGAAAAGTGTATTTTTTTTTTGTGTGTGTGTGTGTTTCTGGAGCACAACTATCATATCCTTACTCTTTAACAAACTAATTCTTACAATAGTTCTAGGTGACTACAAGATCTTCAATTAGGGCTTATCCAAATGCATCGTTGAATAACTTGAATTTTTGATCCCGTATTGAGTCAACACCACCTTCCTTTAGGGAAGAAAATATCTTGAATCCTTAGAACCCTGAAACTGTATGCGTCGGAAAAAAGGAGGATTCGATTGTAAAATTCTTTTGATTGGATAGAAGATTACAAAAGATCGGTCTTCCGATTACAAGGGAGGGAGGATGTTGAGTCTTGAATCCTCCCTTTGTTTAAGACTGGGTTCTTCGTGTGGCGATGGAGAGTGAATCTTGTTCTCCGCTGACCGGGTGAACGTCGAGATCTTCTGGGGCTTTTCTCTTCGGGTGGTTGACGGAGTAACACAGCTCTGTCTACCAAAACTCTCAAAGAGAAGATAGGCAAAGAGCAACTTGAACGCAGCAACTTGAACGCAGCAAGTTCTTTGAAGGGTTTCTCTCTTTTCTCTCAGAGCTCTTTTCTCCCAAAAATCATCTGCCCCCCTTCAATAGCGACGGGGCTATTTATAGGGGTTTCAGGGGCGTACGTGCCTCCTAAAAACACTCCATAATGGATGCTAACTTTCCCCGTTATGTGGGCCGTGATTGGCCCTAAAACCGGGTCGGTTACAACCGAGACGCGGGTGTCAACCCACGCGCCTTGGAGCTGCTGAGACGCGGGTTTCGGCCCTCGCGCCTTGGTGCGGCTGAGACGCGGCTTTCGGGCCTCGCGCCTTGATGCTGAGACGCGGGTTTGGACCCTCGCGCCTTGGTGCTGCTGAGACGCGGCTTTTGGGCCTCACGCCTTGATGCTGAGACGCGGGTAAAATTAACCTTGCGTCTTGGAATTCTGCTTTTCAATGGCTTGTCTTTTAATGATTTTTAGACAGCCTACAGAAACAATCTTAAACACTTAAACAAGATTAGTACAAATAACTATATATGTTTTGTAATCATCAAAACTCTAAAACCGGGTGATTGTACCATTGGGCCAACAGCTATTATAGCCGAAGACTCCATGTCGCGCTTCGCAGAGTATTCCGAGGATGGACCTGTCCGGTTAGGTCACGGGAGTTCAAGGTAGCGCCTCTGAAACCTAAATGGATTTCTTCTTCTAGGACCTAGTCAGATTATGTTTCATTTTGTCTGAGCAAGTCTGCCAAGGAACTCCGAGGACTTCAAGGACTCCAATGACTTCAAGAACTCCGAGGACTTCAAGGACTCCCAAACTTTGAGAACTTTCAACTCCGAGAACATCCAACTATAAGAACATTGAGGACTGGCCTCCACAGCGGAATTACAATGCTTTCATAGGCAGGTCGTCAATATCATATCCATATAAATAAATAATGACGAACATATCTCGTGGATTAAAAAAAAAATAATTACAATCATTCACCATGTAATTAACCACAAACAAACCTTGGGGATCCAATAACATAAAATAGTAAGTAAATATTGTACAATCATAATAGCGGGATTAATGCTACAAAACAAGGGTTTACATCACACATACAATCCTGCATATGATACATTATATATGCAATAAGATTTCATGAACAACATGGCCTGTTCAACGTATATCTGCGATCAAGATTTGCTCTGCTACTAATTGACAGTGTGAAAAAATTTGTGAGATCTCCTTGATCGAATACAGACTGAACAACAAAAAATTTATGCGCATTCAATCCTATAGATTTAATGAAGTCTGAGATCATACTTTTAAGATATCGCTGAATTGATCTCTTTAACAATATTTATATGCGAATTGGGATGCTGACTCGAACACCTCGCTATCTTCTATCGTATTCCTAAAGTTCTAGATCCGTTCGAGAGGGGCGCTAATCTTCTGATATATTCTTCAACTTTTTTTTTACTACCTTTTAAAAATTAGTGTTTTTTTCCCTTCTTTTTCTATATATCTGATCAATAGTTATAGGAGGCTTTATATAAGTCGGCGATAGGGACTACTAGTAATCAAATAAGGATCAGATTTTCAATGGAATAACAATACCGTAATTAATCCTGGATTAGATTTCTTAATTTCATAAATTTCAATTCAGTCCACTGAAGAATTGCAGTTGCATTTCTGTCCTTACCTCAAAATTACTTTTGAGATCCTTATTATCATGTCTAAAATCTCCTCACGTTAAGATTTTAGATCATCAATTAAATTAAATTACAGACAATTTCATTTAATTGACACCTTTTTTTTAATACCTACCACTTAACTTATTTGTCATGTCGGATAATTAAATTCACATCCAAGGTTTGACATGCACAAAACTTATAAGTTTCTCAAAAGGACATCATCACTCCCTCTTGTCGAGACGTGATTTCGTTAATGAATAATGGCTATTGTATGATTTTTCGGCTAATGTTGGGGCGTGTTTGGATTAATGGAAGTTGGAGGAAAATGGGAAGTGGAAAAACTCATTTTCCTCTTCCCTTATTTCTTTTGAACCAAAAATTAGAAATGAAAAAACCTAATTTTCTTTTCTTTTTTTTCTTTTACACTTTCTTTTTACACTATCATTTTCTCACTTTCAGAGTGATAGAGTTAATTTTGTGATCATGTAAATCTCACTTGTACTAAGTTGTACCTCAAAACAGTTAATTTTGATGTCATATAAATCCCACTTGCAGTTCAATTACAGTCTAAAAATGTTATTTTAGAATTAACATTTAATTTAATTTTATTTTATAATCAACTTTGTGATTAATATTTTCACTTTCATTTTCACATTACTAAATAAATATTAAAAAACATAATATATTTTTTCACTTACCTTTTAATATTACAAATTATATAATCTTAATTTTTCACTACACCTTTACGTTTTCACGCTTATTCCTCACTTACATCTTTTCCGTGAGTTCCATGGAACCAAACATTCGCTCACTTGGAGTAAATCTTTTCCGGAGCGTCCTTTCTCTGCAAATTTACTGAGTGGTTTTTGTTTCGTGGGCGGGGATTTTGTGGGGGGAGCATATCAATTATTTTCGAGCTACCCACGATTGTGGGACCCACTCGCACTAAATTAACCTTGCTTTTACGGGTACAATATTGCCCTCACAAAGTTCTCATTATTTATGTATTGCCCTCCAATATAACCATGGTGTTCGACCATAGTGGTGCCCTCAGACCTGTTGGTCTTTCTTTAAAACAGAGACCAAACAGCACGCGACACAACACTGTTGGGACCCGTGAGCGATAAATGCTGTTTCCTTTCTTTTTAATTGATTCTCTGACGAATCGATAACCAATAGAGACGAGACACGTAGCCCATTTTTTAAGAGTAGTTATAGAAGCAGCTTTACCTGCCGGCTTTTTTTCTCCAAAGAACTATTCCTGCGGGATAACATATCCAATCTGTTAGCGGCCCTGATTTCGGACCGAAACTTCAACTGCCTTTGACTACCCGTTCCAGATAAAGCACATCCACGTGGCGCCCTGAGTATTCCAGTTAAGTGGCCAGTAAATTTGTGAAAAGGCATTTTAATGGCGGTAAATAAAATCCGAATCTTTTCTCAATATTATAAATATAGCCTGCTACTTACTATCCATCGCCTGCTCTCGTTGGCTTAATCTTTATCCCTTGCTCTCTCTTCTTAATCTTCTTTCTCTCTCCTGGAGTTAGGTTTTTTGGGTTAAGGTGGCAATGGCTGAGGAGAAGATGGCCGCGGCGGAGCAGCAGAATGGGTCGGCGGCGAGCTTCTCCGCCCTGAAGGCGGAGGTCCTGATCGGTTCGAAGAAGGCGGAGGAGGCGGTGGCGTTCTACAAGGAGGCGTTCGGGGCCGAGGAGGTGAAGCGATCCACGTACCCCAAGAGGAAGGCCGATCAGGAGCTCCCTCTACTTCTCTCCGCTGAGCTCAAGATCGGGCCCTCTGTTTTCATCGTCTCTGATCTGGTTGATGAGTCTCAGGGGTAAGCTTCTAGATTCTCGCATTTTTCTTTTATTTTTTTTCCCAGTATACTATGCGATCTTTGGATTTATCAGATTGTTTGTAGTTTTCTTCTTGTCGCTAGACATTTGAGTCTTCTATTTGACTGTCTACTTCTTTCTTGTTTTATTTTCTTTAATATTTGTCCTAGCTACGGTTAGATCGAGGCACCCCCTTTTGATTTTTTTCCCCTCCCGTTTTTATCTTTCTACTTTTTACTTTTTCTCACAATATGTCTTATTTTCCTGTGCTTGTTATTTAAAAGTATGTATCTTAACTTTTGCATGCTGAAAACTCTGTTCTATAATAGAATATAAGTTTAATATCAGATTAGAAAATTCTTAGCAAGACCTAGATATGTCGAAGCTATTTTATGATCTTTGGATATGAGGTGGCTGCAGATTTTTTATTTGTTATTTTCAAGCTTCTGAGTGTTCTTTTATAAATTTATCGCACTCAATGTTTGGAGTATTTAATTATTTATTTTTTAGAGGAATATTAGTCATAAAATTTGAAAGCGCTGGACTGTTTTCATTGTTATATCTGTCAGTGGTTCAGTTCTCGTTTCTTCTTTGATTATTTCCATTGTTCTTGTTCTTCTCATTTTTGATTTTTCCATCTTGAATTTCTATTGCGTGGATCTCTTTTTTTTTTATACCAACATGGTTACGAGAAAAGTTATAGTTTTTGTCTTGCCTTTACGTGTGCTTTTAATTTCTTTTTCTCTTCTATGTTGCTGTGTTTGGTATTTTTGTGCTTCTTAGTTTTTTAATGTTAGAATCTTACAAAATGAAAATGAAATAGTGGAAAATGTTTGCATCTGAATATTTGTAGTATTTACTATCTGATTGAATTATGATCTAAAACATTTGTATAGGAATATTTGTAAAGTACTTATTATCCCATTTTTTTTAATCATGACCTGTAATTTTAGGATCGTTTCTCTGTATGCCTAATAATTTCTCTCTTTTTTCTCTTTTATTTACTTATTTAATTTCTTTGCTGAAATTTATCTTATTTTGTCGATTTTCTTGTAAATTAATGAATATTTTTAGAAAAAAAATATGTCTTTCTTTCTTATGTTTTGTGTTTTGTTTTATTGTCGTTGTGATATACTGTGATTTTTGTGATGTGATTTTGTGTCTTGAAAAGAGAAATATTTTTTCCTTTCAGACTATAGTATTGTTATGTGATTTGTGTGATAATCTTGGATGCATAAATCCTTTTGTAATACGTGCTATTTCTAAATTTCTTAGGCTAGAGTGTTTTTTTGTTTAATTTGAGAAGAAACCACAAATTTTATGATCTTGGGCATCAATCGTGGTCTTTCAAACTCTCCTGCAGCTTGAGCGGGATCGTGCTTCGTTTGGAGACGGATGACGTTGCGAGTGCTGTGTCGAAAGCGGTGAAGGCCGGAGCTGTTGAAGACGGTGAGATCACAGAGGAAGAGGGTGGCATCTTCGCCAAGCTTAAGGATCCCTTCGGCACTGTTTGGACAGTCACCTCCTCTGCTGCAAAAAAGAGCTGTGCTGAGGCTCAAGCTTGAAAAACCAAAGCTCTCTCTTCTAGTTTTGAATAGAACTTTTATCTCCTATCATATATTTAGTAGTAATCAGCGGTTGGGTTAACAGTGACTTAATCTTTGCTTTCTCATAACTGTAGTTATGTATGGCCATGGTCACAGTTTCTGCTGGATATTGACAGGCACTTATGGTTTTAGTATTTAGAAATTTAACTGCTTTCGTCTTCTCTAATTGTCTCTTTTTATTTACCTTTCGCTGTTTTTCCACTTTGATGAATATTGTCCTGTTTTGTTTTTGTCTGTTTTTTTATTTGCATTTTGCAGGTATGAGAGTAAAATGATAGTAAAAATGGGTGAGAGAACAGTTCTGTCTTTCTTGGGATGCTTGTTTACTTTTATTTATATCTGTTTGACTACTACATGTTGCTTGCATTCCTAGATGGAGACTTGAATTTAGAAATTTGTATAGGTGGGGTTTATGTATGTGCTGGATTGTTATTTTTTAATGATTAAAAGCTTATTAGTAACTTTCTACACATACCATAATCAGAGAAAAATAGCTGCTTGCCTAGTGATGACAAAGTTTAGAGGCAACATTTGCTCATGGTAGTAGTCTAGACAGTTTGTGGTTAATTAATTGCATGGAAAGAAGGATATTCTTACTTTGGCCGAATATGCTGTGATGGGCATTATACTAGCAGTTTGCTTGTTACTGATAATCTAGTGCTTCCTGCAGACTTGGTCTAGTGTTTTAAGAGAACGGATATTGCCACCTATAAAACTGATGAAGGCACCCATCAAAGCGATTAAGGCACCTACCAAATTTTTTAAAAATGACTAAATTGCCCCTCTCTCTCCTACCCCTCCCGGCCTGCCTACCTCCCCGTCGCACTTAGTCCCTGCCCTTCCCTTCCCCTCCCCTCCCCACCCAACTCTCCCCTTGGCCCGCTCGGCTGCCTTCGCAGCCCTGCCCGCCTCTTCTTGTAACACCTTGAAATTTTTTGAAGGATGTCATTGTTCTTGAATAGAAGTGTGTGCGCGCGCTATTTATATCAGAAAAATGTATATTAGCCAACAGCTGAGAGTGTCTCTCAGCCGGGGGTGACATGACACAATATGTGCCACAGTTTTGGGTGATCTTCATGAAGATCCCGCTTTGAAAATAACTAAAATTACTAAAAGCCCATGTTGTTCAAAAATGACAGTTTTTCTTGAGATAGATTAGGTTTATATTCTTTATTATTATTATTTCTTCTCTTTATTCTCTCAATCTCTCTCTCTTTGTCTTCGCTCGCTTTCAGATCTGAATTTCAAATTTACAAAGAGCCTCGTTCTTATAAAAGCGGGATCATATATTGATTTTGAGTTCGCAGACCTAGATTTCATCCATCAAATCTCTGCCGAGATCTCCAACGAGATCTCCATCTCAATTTTTTATTTACCTGTATCAGATCTCTCTCAGCTTGTCTTTTTTTATATCGAGCCCCAACCATAATTCATCTCCCTCCACCCCCTCTCACCGTCGGCCCCGCCCCCTTTCTCCCCATCTGAATATGAATCAATTATCATCAAGTTCAACTTCATCACAGAATGAAGCAAATACAGCAAGACGGAGATCTTTGGATGCTGATCCAAAAGTTAGTTTTTCTTAGATTTATTTATTATTTACATTTTTCTTCGTCGCAATTGTCACTGAAAACATTATTTTTGTTTATGTTGAGATTGCGACCTAGTATATTTTTTTTATTAAAGGATGCGATTAAGGTCACGATTTTTAATAAATAATTTCACAATGTTTGAAATTGCGACCTTAGTCGTAGTGATTAATTACATTTGGTCTGCGACCTTACTCACAGTCCTTTAATATATTAAAGTTTATCTTAAAGTGATTAATTATTTAAAGTGCGACATAGTCACAGTATTTAATAAATACTTTTTGTAATATTATAAATATATACAGTAGTCGCATTCCTCAAATATCTTTGGTACTGCGACTAAGATCGCAGTTTTAAATTATTATATTTATGTTGCTTTCCTCAATTATTTTTTATTTTAATATAACAAATTTTTGTAAGAAATGATACTTTTAATCTGCGACCTTTGTCGCAGTCTTTAATTTTATTAGGTCTGCAACCTTAAATCGCTGTCCTTTAATATATTAATGTTGTTGTCTATATTATATTCATTAATTATTTAAGAACTGCGTCAATATCGCAATATTTAATAAAAACATTTTCTGTAATATTATAAACATCTGCTGTAGTCGCGTTCCTCAAATATTTTTGGTACTGCGACTAAGGTCGTAGTCTTTAATTATTATATTTATATTGTTTTCCTCAATTTTTTCTTTTCTTTCAATATAACATTTTTTTGTAGAAAATGAATTTGCATGGTAAAATGTCTGAAAGCATAGTTATTTTATTAGGACAAGAATTTACAACAGATGATGGAGCATACAACTTCTACAATGCTTATGCAAGGAACATCAATTTTGACATGAAGAAAAAGAAATAGATAAATTACGGAGGCCTCCGTCTGAAATTATTTGTAAAAAATATTATTGGAACAAAGAGGTGTTTTCCATTAAACATTGATAGAGGAAAACTTACAAAATATTGAGGAGGAAAATTACGAGTAATTAAAAGAAAAATTACAAGTAGATCTAAGAGTTTGTCTTTTTACAGTGTCAACAGGAGGGTGTTAAGAAGTTGGGGGATAAAAGATAAGAAGGGCTTACCATCAATCGTCGTATTGATACTAGAGTTCAGTGTCCTTCTGAGATGCATATTCATTTACGTTTATTACCCGACAGAAGGTTTTGGGTGGTTACCAAGTTTGCTGATTCACATTCGTGTGATTTATCAAGTCTGGATAAGGTCAATCACTTTTACTCTCATTGACACATTTGATCAAAGATGAGCAGGATCATTATAACCAATTTGATTGATGTAGAAATGTGGACTAATATTGCCCGTGTTGTTCATGCTAAGAATCATGAAGAAGATTGTAAACAAGTAATCGCACAACAATGTATTAATTTTATTCGACACAAGAGAATTAATATTGGGTAGGAGTTCATTTGTTTGATTGTGCATTGCTCGCAGATGAGCAAAGAGATACATTTGTTTGGCTTTTTAATGCACGAAGTTGCACCAAAGTAATCATTACTGATCAGGATGTCTACATAAGTGATGCTATCAAGATTTCTAAATTGCCGGTAACGTTTCTGTTTTTGGCATATAAGAAAACACATTGCTAAGTAACAATCTTGATGAACAAGTATGGAAATAATTTTTCATTAATTTCAACTTTTGGTATTCCTCCCATGATATAAGTACATGCAAGAAACGTTGGAGAGTGATGAGCAAAAATATCATATAGGTGAAGGAGACAGTTGGTTGGTAAAGATATATAGGTTGCGTACACATTGGGTTAATGCATATCTAAATGATATTTTTTGGGCCGGAATGACAAATAGTAAAAAGTTTGAGAGTATTGATTTCTTTTTTGATGGGTTTATGAATGCAAACATAAAACTTGTTATGTTTATCAACCAATATGATAAAGTTGTCGCTGTCTGTCGTCGAGCTGAATCACAAGAAGACTTCTTGTGTTTGAATTGTGTGCCTAATTGTAACTCAAATCCACATGAGATATAAGTTTTGAAGTTTTACACTAGAAAGAATTTTCAGTTGTTTCAAAAAGAATGGATAGTTGTAATAACATTATTTTCTAAAGAGTTAGAACATGAAGACTCAAGAATAACTTTTTTGGTTGGTGATTTTCTGAATCAAAAGACTATGGGACAAAGTCAATTATGAGAATTGTGGCGAATTTCATTTTTTTTTGTAGTTGTGCGTTATTTGAATCCGAGAGGATCCTTTGTGGACATATTTTGTGCATCTTATGGCGCAATCAAGTTATACATATACCAGAATCTTATATAATACAGAGATAAAGATTGGATACTGATTACAAAAATATTATAATTGAACATGGTATGAAATCTTGTCCAAATCAAGGTATGCGAGGAATTGCAAGACTGTGAACACTTTGATCCAAATTTTATGCAATTCTCGAAATAATGTCTGATTCGGATATCCATCTTTTCAAATTAGATGGTGTGTTGGAAGGATTTGCTATCAGTAATAACTTCAAATTTAAGATATTTAATGATCAATCATCGCAGACTGAAACTAATAATGATGCTAATTCTTCAGTTGTGATATTGAGAGACGGTGAAGAATTAATAATACGCGATCTTCTTGGTTCTGTGGTTGCAAAGGGGAAGCCTAAAAGTGTATTCAGGATGAAATCTGAATTTGAAGATTCTCTATCACAGAAGGAGGTGAAGCACCGTAAATATATAGAATGTCAACAAATGGTCATTATCGGACTAGTTGTCCATTATTTGTATGATATTTTTCTCTTATATCATTTGCATTTTAATTTTCTATTTCAAACATTTATAAAATTTTTTTAAATAAATTTTTTGTATCACACATGTTTTTTTCATTATCATATGAATTAATTTTTCTTTTATTCGCAAAGAAAATAGTATCAGGCTATAGAATCGAGAAGGAAGAAAGAGTTTTTTGTATCATCATGCAAGGAATGCGACCAAGGTCGCAGTGTTAATGTAGAAAGGATATAATGAACTGCGACCAGAGTCGCAGTCCAATTAATATTTTATATATTTATTATTTGCTGCGCTTGTTTTGTAGGTTTTATTACATTAATAAGTTTTCATTTATGTACAGATTTACTGTAGTGTAGTTTTATAATTTGTTTCAATATAGTAAAACTTACTCTTTTTTTATGAGCACTACGACCATGGTTGCATATACGACTGTTGTTTTAGTTAACCATTGAACTGTGACTATTGTTTTTGAATTATTTGATTTATTACGAAGACAGTGTTTGGTCGTGATTGTGACCTTAATCACAGTATTCGTGAATCATTGTAGAATATCGCATTTTCTGTTACACATAGCGACCGCATTCGTAGTAATATAGATAGTAACTACAGTCATAGTTTTGCTGATGATAGGATATTTTTAACTTAAGACTCGACTATATTTAACTTGATAAGATATATTTTCAACTAATCTTTATATTTTTTGAAATTTTTTTTTTGACTTCTGTATCAGAATTTTTTTTTGACTTATCTTAATACCTGTGGCTAGAGTCGCTGTTTTAATATAGTTTTTATATTATTGTTTACCGCGACCTTGGTCGCAGTCTATATCAATAATAAGAAATTCCATCAGAAAAAAAGAGTGCGACCATATTTAACTTCTCACATAAACATTACAAGAAAGGACAATAAATTTTAAGATCAAAGTAAATTTATTTATTTCATAGACCTTACAAAATAAAGGTATTATAATACCTACAAAGAAGACAAAATGAAATTGATTATGAAAATAATGGAATATCCTAGTCGTCCTTGTCATCACTATCATAATCATAATCATCTTTTGTCTTCTTATTGTCTTCTTTTTCCGTTTCGCTTTCGTCCTCTTCGTCCTCTACATTCTCTGCGCTCTCCTCGTCGCTTTCCCCCTATTCTGGTGGGTGTTTTGCTTCATCAATAAATTTTCACAATAGGTCATTTGTGTCGGGCTCTTTCTCTAGCACATGAGGGGACATATAAGAATAATTCTCCCCATCATCATTAGAGGAATTAGTGCGTTCAGGGGAAGAAGGAGAAGACATTTTTAAACAGTAAAATTCTAACGTAAGTTTATAAATCGAATTGTGACTGTTTTTTTCTAGAAATGAGATTTAATTAATATAAAATACATTCAGGAAATCCAAAAGGCTAATATTTTCAAACAACATGAATAGTATGAAAATGTATTATAGGTGATTATTTAGTTTTCAAAAATTGGATAAAAAGCATGAATTTATTTAATTGAATCATTTATGGCGGGAGAATTTCAAGACTAATACTTTTTAGGCTTATTATGACGGTTTATTATGACATGATTTACAAATTAACTTTTTTACATTTTTATTTTCATGTTTTTTTATTTTTAACAAAATTTAAATAACTTTACGGTTCTCTATTAAAATATTGTATTCTTTATTAAAGACTGTGACCATGGTTACAGTATCTTAGTATATAAGTTTTTAGTCAATGCGTCTTGAGTCGCATTCAAGAACTGCGACTTGATTTATTGAGCATAGCAACCAAAGTCGCAATACAAATACAGTACACAATAAAATGAATTCTGTGAACTGTGTCACACTCTGAAGTTATTTTTAGAAAATGCGATCATGGTCGTAGTACTAACAGAAACAAATTTTTTTAAATTACTTGTGCACTGTAAATTATATCATAATTAGAGACTGTGACCGTGGTCGCGGTGCTTAAATGAGAGCAATTGTTATAATGTATGTGTATTCCTACCCGTGTCTTACTTTTGATAGTCGATGCGATCTACTAATTAAATAAATGCGACTTTGATCGCAGTCCGTAACACATGCAGAGTATGTACAAAAATTCGCTGAAGTTGACCAACATATATGCTTTATAAATAGTATATTTAAGAAAATTCGTAATTTATTTTACTATTGAATAAAATGTACAATAAAACTCATTAAATAATATTTTACATATACATTAGAAATACAAAAAAATATTACATGTCATTTTTTAAATGTCATTCTTCTAATATTTTCAGTTTCTTCATCCCAACTTTTTCCTTGTCGGCGAGTAACATGTATGCAAGTTCGTCTTTCAGCTTCTTTACAGTCGCATCTATTACAATATCAATTACCGAAATACTTCTAAATGCTATACTTTCAATATTTTTGCATATATATATATATATATATATATATATATATATATATATATATATATATATATATATATATATATATATATATAACGCAATCAACACTGTAGCGATATGAAAAAAATGTATATTTGAGATTAAAATTTTAAATATAAATAAGAAATGAAAAATATATAACTCTAATAAATTAAACATACATGTTAGCCTGTTGGGGACATTTTGCATACTTTATATAATTTTTCTTCATCTTTTATAAAATCTTGTTCAAAAATATGTAATATTCTTTCTTTCTGCATTTACAAAAGTAAAAAATTACATTCAGTTTTTAATGCAATTTAATTCAAAGTAAAGAAAAATGTATGATCAAGATTAACTTACCATTGTTTTAGCATCAGACTAGTACAATTTTAAGATGTTGCTTGATTTATTCATAGGAAACCAAAGAGTTATAAAAAAGCACTCATGTATTTGGTAATCGAAAACCAACAGGGTCTAGTGAAATTCAGCATCATCAGCACTGTATTTATGATTGATCGGGAAGAACATATAATGTATATCACTGTCCCAGTCTTTTACTCTATTCTTGATGAAATATTCTTCGAGAGCAATATTTTTAGATACAACACTGTACTATCAAAATTAGACAATACAAACATTAAAAGATTAAAAATATGATGCATTATTAATATCTAAACTTATAGAATACCATGTCATTGAAATATTAGTACACTGCGACCAAGGTCACAGTCATCTTATTGATCGGTCACATATATTGCATATATATTCACATTATCATGTTTATTATCTAATAAATCATATTAATAAGTCTTATTTTTCTTTATAAAATGCAGGCCCATTGCTAAAAGAAAAAGAAGAGAAACGAGCCCAAAAGCCCATCAAATTCTGGTTTAATTCAGAATTAGTTCGAAATTAGAAAATCAAGGCAGATCATGACAAATCAGAGAGTTTAGAAACTGGTAAAAATGAATCTTCCCAAATCAAGTAGTTAAAGTCAAAGATCAAAGGTCGTTTCGTCAAAACTGCAGCAGGAAAACCAGTAGGAGATAAAGCCATATCACTAAACCGGGGAGTGCCACCAACCAGGTGTGGCCACCTGGCCACACCATGGCCGCGAAAACGCGGCCAAAGCCGCGTTTTCGCGGCTTGGTTGAACTGGTTGGGGGGAGCGTATGCTATCCCTATCTTCGTACGCCCTCTCTCGTTTGGTTTTTGCCTATAAATACTACATTTTTCAGAGAGAAAGGGACCAGAAATTAGTTTAAGTTTTTCTCTTTATTTTTAGGGTTTAGCTTCTTTGTTAGATAGTATAGAGAAGTTATATCTTTGTTTTCTAATTTGTAGTTCAGTCCAAATACGAGTGTGAGAGAAAGAGGAATAGAGTGATTGTAATCTGAAGATTGAAGTGACATCAATAAAGGAGCAAGCTTTCTCTTCTTCTACTCCAATTCACGGGTATGTCTTATTTTATTTACATGTCTTGTTTTATATCATTCATGAGTAGCTAAACTTGTTTTTTGGGCTCACTATCATCCCTCTCTTCGATCCCTCTTGTTTTGAACAGTTTTTGATGTAAAGAACCCCACGAAATCATATGTATGCTTGAAATCATATGTATGCTTAAACTAAGCCTTTCTTCTTTGAAAGTGTTCTTAAAGGGACATGTGGATGGGTTTGAATTTCTAAACTTCTATTTCTTTTAAAATATCATTTGAACTTGCTTTTATTTCATACTTGAAAGAAAACTTGATGATTTAACATTCAGTTCAAGAGGAATTTTTAAGAAAAAGAGTTAAACTTTTTCAAATAATCTTATTTGCTTTGCTTAAGACTTTCGAAACTAAAGCTTAAGTTTTTGCCTATGATCAAGTTGCGGCACTAAGAATTTCAAGAGAAGAACACATCGTTGAGTAATATGATAGTGAGCCCAGATCTTCTTCCTATTATTAAAATCAACAAAAACACTCTTCAAGCTTTTTAAAGATTACCTTTTTCAAAGCCTTTTTTAAGTTTTAAATTTTTCTTTAAATCACTTTCCTTCTCTCCATTCTCTTTTTCAATATAAAAAAAAAGAAAGAAAAATACAAACACCATTCTTTGTTATTTAACAATTCATCGAAAAGCTTCTATCGCATTCCTCCTCGTGGACATGACCCGTTGTCCAAAACTAGACGGTAATTCTCATTGCTCTTTCAATTCGCAATCAATTTTTGGCGCCGTTGCCGGGGAGAGAACGGTGTAATTGTTTTCTAGCAAGTTTGGTGTCTTGTTTCAGGGACATTAAGGTATCAGATTTAGCACTCAAGCTTTGCAGGAGAAGACTTACTATTCTATGTCCCTACTCTCGAAAGTAGGAAACAGAATTTCAAGAAATTATAGCGCAAAAGTTTGAAATTTTTTTGGACTACTAAAAACTTTTTTTTGCAAGACATATTGCTTTGCAAAAATACAGTTTTTTGTGTATTATTTTTGCTATCTGATATTCACACTCCCTATTTTTAATTTAACAGTAATCTGATTGATTGCTAATCGCTTAAAAAAACGTTTAGACTTTCATTCTAGGCATTTGTCTAATTATGTTTTTTTTACGATTACTGTTGAAGATAGCTGGAGACAAGGTAAGTATGCATAGCATATAGTTTAGAAAATATTCTTGGGTGATTGTTGACCCGAAGGCCTTCCACTCTAATTTTGTTGATGATTAACTCATGTAGTTATGTTTACTAATAATCTTGTGTTTTTAGTCTCAGATCATTAAACAAGATACTAGTTGGTGATTAGCTTCAACAAAGGAGTTTAGAAGTTTTTCATGGTGAATCCAGGGCCCAAGCATCAAGATCATACCTTGCTTAGCTCATAGATCACGGTGTTTGTGGATCGAGTTGCTTTGAAGATGAAGATCGTCAAGAAGACTTAGGTATTGATTGAGTTTCACCTGCACACAAAATATAAAATATTAGATCTGAGAATTAAAGGTGTGCAAGTGCTCAATTCGAATCTGCTGTAGCAAGGCTATGCGGGTCGTGATCCTCAGGGAGGGACTAGCGATAGAAGCGTTTGTAAGTTCTACTCTAAAAATTTATCTTTTTTTTAGTTATTAAAAGAAAATAAGAAAATATAGTTAGTTTAGAAGAAAGCGGTATTTACAATGGGTCGGAAAAAGATAGAGTTGGTAGATGGTAGTTTATTCTACAAAAATAAAAGAAAAGAAAAGAAAAGAGAAGAAAGAAACACTAACCTTAGTTGAAGAATAACATGAAATCTTAACACTTTCTACCTTGCTTTGGAGGCATGAACGCATAAAGCATAGGATTGATCTCAGTCCCCTGTTCGCATTAGATCATCAAGCATTGGCAAGCATGAATTGATACGTACCTTGAGGAGGAGAACATCTCCATGAAATGTCGTTGGCTCTCGCTAAGACTCGTTATACTCGTACTTCAGAAATCACTTGCATGCTCATATACAATCAACATAGATCAAAGAGAAAAAAGAAAAGAAAACAAAAAGAAAAGTAAAACATAAGAACAATGAACAAAAGAAAAGATTACCTTTATTAATCAGTACAATGGCAGAGAAGAGGTAGGTACATCAGTGTCACGCTCAACATAAGCCTCTCTCTCTTGAAAATAAAAAGAAAAACCTAATTACAAAAGAAGAAAACCTAGAAGAAACCCTAATTTTGGCCTTGTATTGCGCTGGACGCTCTGTACGTTGCACTGCAGGGGGTATTTATAGGTGCAGAAGGCTGTAGAGTCCTGGATAAGATCATACACGAAAGCCGTTCCCTGACATCACCCAATTTGCCGCAGAAACGCGGCTAGGGCCCCGTTTTCGCGACACTACAGTGTCTGTTGGCCACGCGCTTTGGCGCGTGGCCTCTCCTGGTCCGTCCATCTGGGCGTTTGCTTCTGGAAGTTCGATCCTGGCTCTTTATCGTGGGATACGGATATAACTTGGGAATCAAGTTATCTAGATTTAAAATTCTCCCAATCTCTTTTGAACGAATTTCCTTATCTCTGCATCTTATCTTTGGCTTTTATCCTCATCTGCAAGAGTTTAGGGTTGGGTAGAAGTCTATCCTTCCCTCATCTTTGATATTTGCAACTTTAGCCCTTATGTATTTGCACTTTTGACATTTGGTATTTGCACTTTTGCACTTGGGCTTCAAACATGGGCTTTTGGGCTCTTTTTAGGCTTTAATTCTTCCTTTTTATTATTTCGAGGCCTGCACACAATAAATTACAAAATATTAGTAAATGTGCAGAATTATATGAATAAATATGAAAATTTGATGGTAAATGTTATGATAAGAATGCATTTTTCACTACCAATCACACCCCCACACTTATCTTTTTGCTCGTCCTCGAGTAAAAACGAAGAAAAAGAAAAAGAAAAGAAAAAATTAATCTAACCTAACTCACTTTCGTAGGAATCACGGTTGCACTTAGCATGTGCAACAAGCCGTTAAACCCCTAGGTTACCCTAGAGGACGAGTGTTGTCTCGTGAGGGTTTTCAGCGGATTACACCCACAAAATCCATAAAAAGAAAAATATTTGAATTATATTTGAAGAGACTAAGTAGTCTATAAGTTTTAGGATCCTCATTTTTATTCATTCTTCAAACTTAGTCTTTATAAAGTTAACTGTTTTTCATTTTAGGTAAGAATTAAAATTGAATTTCTAATATAGTCTTTTTCGTTACCAAAATCATATGCATCCTTATGTTTTTACTAGGAATTCCTTGACTTGGACTCTCATGCCTCTTTATTATTTATTTATATATATATATATTCTTTTTTTTTATATGTATAACTCATCTAACTTTCTTTCGTGTAAGTATAAAGGCTTCTTGAGGCCATAATACCTAACTAATTGATTATTAGATGTGTTAGTACATATAAGTAATTTTTCTTAGTTTAGGCTTTCTAATCCACCCATGTAGCAAACTTAAAGTCGATGACTCCCAAACCGGTCGGCTCTAGGGCACCAGGTGAGAAAACACCCCGCGGACTCAAATTCGAGTGAACTAGGCCACAAAACTAAGGTTTTATTAAAATTTTTTTACTCACTTTTAGGCATGAATACTTATGCTTCTTGAGGCACATGTATCCAGCTTAATTGGTGATATTTTTTTTTATAATAATAATTTTTTTTATATGAGGCACAAGGGTCTTTGTCTTAGAATCCTAGATATGCATTAGGTATGCACATTTCATTAAGGTAAAAATCAAGACTAATTATTTATTCAATTTCTCCTCCTATACCTAAAATTTAAACAATTTATTTATTTTGACCAAGTTTTTAGAAATCCTAATCATGATTTTCCTAATCCTTAAAACTAACTTAGATTTCTTTCAAAAAATAAGTCAAAATATTTCCTTTTTATAACATTTTTTTAAATTTTTTTATTAGCAAATTTTGTTAGTGTCTACCTATGTTAGTATGTTAGTAAAGCCCATCCCCACACTTATCTCATGCATTGTCCTCAATGTATGAATGAATGCATGTACGCATGAAATAGAACAAGGGAAGGCAGAAAATTACCTTAGGGGGTGGTTCCGGTGGTGGTCTAATTGGTCCACGAAATGCGGCCCAATCAAGATAACGTGGTAGTTCACGGGACCTACCTTTATTCTCTTTTTATTTACATATTTACAGTCCCCAGTATGAATAGGATCATGGAAGATCCTCTCGTGAAACTTACTCCCTTTACATGACCAGTCCTGAAAAACCATCACAGAGTCATCATGGTCTATAACTATGTTCAATGAAAGAATGTGACTTTGTAGAATGGTTGACTTGGACTCAAGAATGATAGGTTCAGGAACTAAAACCGACTCAGGAAAGAAACTCAAATCAAGTAAGGGTTCAGGAGTCGGGCTAGGTTCAAGAAGTGGGTCCAAGTCAAGAAATTGAAACTCAAGTCCACAATCATTTTCCCACAATGGAATGTGACTCAATATTCGAGATTCAAGTTCAGGAATGATAGATGTGGGAATCAAAACTGACTCTAAAATATTACCTAAGTCGGGTAACAAAACAGGAGTCAATAATGATTCAGGAATTTGAACTTGATCATAGATTTGGGAATCTAGGTCACATATCTTATTAGTTTCAATCTCATAAAAATGAGAACTTGCCAATTTGTCAAGGGGACTTTCAAAAGTAAGAAATTGGTCAAGTTTAATATGATGATCTTCAAAAATGGGTGATTCAATTTCATGATCTATGGGTACAGGAATAAATGTTGGCTCAGAAAGTTGGTCCAAATTGGGTAAGGATACTGGAGTCAACATAGATTCGAAGATGGAACTGAATCGCAAAGTTGGGAATCGGGTTCACATTCACAATCTAATTCAATCTCATTGAAATTAAAACTAGCCAATTTGTCCAAGGATTGGGATTGGTCCAGTTCATATTGATGTGATGAAATTGAATTTTGATCAAGGTCTTCTAGATAGAATGATTCTTGGTTCCTATCAACTTGGTTGGTAAGTTCAAGAATGTTTGAAAGTCTAGAAATTTGATCATTCATTTTATCTTGCAACCGATCCACTTTTTCTTCTAACCCATCGAATAGATCAATGGTGGACTAAAACCTTGGTGATGTGGGAAAAGACGTATATGATGATAATGGTTGAACAGGTGGTTGACCATATGGCTCAGGGGTATTGAATCCCATTGACTCTGTGAAGAGTAGCGATGATTATTCCAATCTTGTTCATAGTATTGGGACTGGGGCATGTAATGATTCGGATTAGACCAATCTGGCACACTAGGTTGGTCAAAGTTATGATATGCCGGGTTGGTAATATCCGAATAAGAGGTTGGTGTGTAATATGGATCCTCATTAAAATTGAAAAAATTGTTGTTATAGGCCATATCACACAAACACAAACAAAGAAAACAAACAAATAAACAAACAAAAAAGAAAAATTCTAACCTAAGTTAGGGTAGACCTATGACCTAGATGACTCCTAACTGGTTAGACTATCCACAGGAGGTAGGGTGCAGACTTTGACCACAAGCTAATCAGCCAGGTCAGGGCAAGAGTGGTGGGAGGTTTTCTGTCAAAGACGTTCCTTAATTAAATAACCACCAATCTTCGGGCTTTCGGCCCTCAATCCCTTTCCTAGACACTGATTTGATAAGAGTCAACTTCCAGCACTGTTCCCCCTTAAGATAATCTCCTATTGAGTCCGAGATGTCCCTAGGGCCAACGTCTACTAATTTTTAAGTTAGGCTTGGGTTAGTGAGTGCTTGGATATGATTTTTGGGCTAAGGAAGGGTGATGAAATCCCCACCTTATCTTGTTAATGGGTTATGCCCTTAAGATGAATTAGTGCAAGTGTACAAAAATATGTAAATAAGATTCACTCAAAGCATCAACCAAGAAATGAGTCCTATTCTACATGCAATGCTTACGTACCTTGCTCCAGCACTCTTCAACAGTAAATTAAAGTAATTGAAAAGACACGTGCCTAATATGCAAACGTCTAATCAATTTTAACTTTTGCAACAAAAATTTTTACTGTTGATTTAATTAGCAGTAGACAGGTTTATCACAGAACAAAATCAACAGAGCAGTAAACAGTATTTACAAATTGCAGCAACCTGCAAAAAGATGGATCAGTAGTTCTCTACTGTTGCCGCGGATCCACGGCTATTGCCGCGTTTTCGCGGCAAACTAGTAGTCTCTGCTGCTCTGCCTTCGAGGGCAGAGGCACAGAGTTGAAATATGTCCACTTCTGCTGTTGTGTTTCTGTTCTCCAAACCTGCAAACAGAAAAGAATAAAAGAATTAGTTAATTTTTTTTTAGAGATAAAAACTTACCGTCCCTCCCCGGCAACGGCGCTAAAATTTTGATTGAGTTTCACCTGCACACAAAATATAAAATATTAGATCTGAGAATTAAAGGTGTGCAAGTGCTCAATTCGAATCCGCTGTAGCAAGGCTATGCGGGTCGTGATCCTCAGGGAGGGACTAGCGATAGAAGCGTTTGTAAGTTCTACTCTAAAAATTTATCTTTTTTTTAGTTATTAAAAGAAAATAAGAAAATATTAGTTAGTTTAGAAGGAAAGCGGTATTTACAATGGGTCGAAAAAAGATAGAGTTGGTAGATGGTAGTTTATTCTACAAAAATAAAAGAAAAGAAAAGAAAAGAAAAGAAAGAAACACTAACCTTGGTTGAAGAATAACATGAAATCTTAACACTTTCTACCTTGCTTTGGAGGCATGAACGCATAAAGCATAGGATTGATCTCAGTCCCCTGTTCGCATTAGATCATCAAGCATTGGCAAGCATGAATTGATACGTACCTTGAGGAGGAGAACATCTCCATGAAATATCGTTGGCTCTCGCTAAGACTCGTTATACTCGTGCTTCAGAAATCACTTGCATGCTCATATACAATCAATATAGATCAAAGAGAAAAAAGAAAAGAAAACAAAAAGAAAAGTAAAACATAAGAACAATGAACAAAAGAAAAGATTACCTTTATTAATCAGTACAATGGCAGAGAAGAGGAAGGTACATCAGTGTCACGCTCAACATAAGCCTCTCTCTCTTGAAAATAAAAAGAAAAACCTAATTACAAAAGAAGAAAACCTAGAAGAAACCCTAATTTTGGCCCTGTACTGCGCTGGACGCTCTGTACGTTGCACTGCAGGGGGTATTTATAGGTACAGAAGGCTGTAGAGTCCTGGATAAGATCATACACGAAAGCCGTTCCCTGACATCACCCAATTTGCCACGAAAACGCGGCTAGGGCCGTGTTTTCGCGGCACTACAGTGTCTGTTGGCCACGCGCTTTGGCGCGTGGCCTCTCCTGGTCCGTCCATCTGGGCATTTGCTTCTGGAAGTTCGATCCTGGCTCTTTATCGTGGGATATGGATATAACTTGGGAATCAAGTTATCTAGATTTAGAATTCTCCCAATCTCTTTTGAACGAATTTCCTTATCTCTGCATCTTATCTTTGGCTTTTATCCTCATCTGCAAGAGTTTAGGGTTGGGTAGAAGTCTATCCTTCCCTCATCTTTGATATTTACAACTTTAGCCCTTATGTATTTGCACTTTTGACATTTGGTATTTGCACTTTTGCACTTGGGCTTCTGATTGGGAAAGAATAGTGTTGTAGATTGCACAGATATGATGTAAAAGAAAGAAGGTTTAGATTCAACCTTTGTGCTTGATCAATCCACAAATGTATTTATAAGGTCAATGTATCCTTTCCAATCTCCGTTATAGCAATGGCTATACCGGGTCGATTCTCCGGGAGAGCTAGCGATGGAAGCGTTACGATTGGTAGTGAAGAAATGAAAACGAAGTATCTTCTTTGCTATTTACACAAATGCAATAAACATAGAAAAGAAGTGATGGATTTGTGCATTATGGAAAAAGAAATCAAAAAGAACTTGAGTAAAGTGTGTTGTAAAGAAAGAGAAACTAGTAAAGAAAGTGTTGGAAAACTTTAGATGAGAAGGTACATGGCTAGCTAACTTTACCTCATTGCTAACTTGCTAAACTCAATGGTGATGCTTGATTGCCTCATATTGATTCATTGGCAATAGATATAACTTGCTTGTTTGTTCAAGTACTTTACCGTTCTTGAAGATGAGTGTTCTCTTGTTCTAGCTTGAAGCCTCATAATGATTCATTGGCTCTCTTAGATAGATATTCAATGATGAACTCTAGAAGTGACACTCAAGGATGCTAAAGAGAAGATACAACGTTCATTCAAACATTCAAGACATAACAACAAATTAGCTTGAAGTAGAGAAGTTGTTCTTACAAGTAGCATATGTAGGTGATCCATCTCCATGTTCCATCAAAGGCTCTTGTTCTAGACAAGGCTCTAAATGAGGCACACATGAGTTATATGGAGTATGAACAAGCAATTGCCAAGGGAAAGCAACTCTACTTCCTTGGTAAGTAATAGAAACTATCACAATGCAAGTATAAAGATAAGCATCATCCAAAGAGATAGAAGTTAGCTAGGTAAGTTCTTAGCTAGCCATGCAATAAAGATTTAGCTATCCATTACACTAGAAACAAAGCAACTTTTCATGAAGTAAAGCAATAGAACTAAAGCAATAGAAATGAACTAGAATCAAAGCAAGAAATTAAAGTAAAGTAAAGTAGAACATACTAGAGCTTGCAAAGAGAAGAATGGAGTTCTTTTGATTAATCCTTGCTTAGAAGAATGTCACTTCCTTGATACAAGCTTTCAAACAGCACTCTCTCTCTCACTTTGTCAAAATCTCTAGGAGGAAGAAGATGAAGACTAAAACCTAGGAGAAAACAAAATGCAAGAGTTTCCCTAGTTCTTTCTCTTTCCTCCCTTTCACGCACAGACCTTGGTCCTCTATTTATAGCCATCCATGAGAAAGATCTAGAGCCCTGGCCGTTGGCACAAAATCCGGGCTCCAACTGTCTTCAAACGGCCGCAGATACGCGGGAAAATCCCAGAATTGGCGGCAAAATCTGGGCCGTTGAGCCCAGATTTTCTGTTGTGATTTGGTTGTTAGGTAGTTATCCACGTGGCCTTCTGGAAAATCCAATTGGCGCGCGAATCTCAACTGAATCCAAATTCAAATCTTGGGCACTTTTGGGCTTATGGATTTAATCACTTTAATTATTGCTAATTAAAGTGATTAATTGGCTTTTTCTCTTTTAAGTTGTGGACCTATAAAAATGGAGAGAAAATGGGTTAGAAATCACATTTTATTTACAATATGCATAGTATGAAAGTGGTAAAATATGTAAATATGTATAACAATCAGCTTCAAACATGGGCTTTTGGGCTCTTTTTAGGCTTTAATTCTTCCTTTTTATTATTTCGAGGCCTGAACACAATAAATTACAAAATATTAGTAAATGTGCAGAATTATATGAATAAATATGAAAATGTGATGGTAAATGTTATGATAAAAATGCATTTTTCACTACCAATCAGGTATCCATAGTTTAGTGTGTTTAGATCCATTTGTAAAGTTTAGTATAGTTGATATGCTCAAGTGCACAATACACACACGTTTTATGTTTTGATTTTAGTTTTCATGAATAGTTTGATCAAAATACATACATGCTTAAACTTCTTATACAAACTTATTTTGACTTTCCTATTCATGTATTGAGAAAAATCCAAGTTTGATAAAATACAAGTTTTGGTTTTTGGTAAAAATGATAAGACACAAAAATAGTTCATATTGATTGATATTTGAGCTAAACTTTTTATCACATGTTTATATATCAATACAAAATGATAAAACTATTTTGGGGGATTTTTAAAAGAGATAAAAGATTTATTAAAATATTTTTAACATGTTTTTCTGACCCAGTTTCTGACCCAGACTGTGGCTTACCAAAGGCCGGTCGACCGGGCGGTCGACCGACGTGCACAGAGCTGTGCACGTCTGGCAGCCCAGTGGGCCGGTCGACCGGACCAGAGAGCTCTGCTCTCTGTATCTTGGCAGTCGACCGGACCAGAGAGCTTTGCTCTCTGGAACTGGGCGGTCGACCGGGCGGTCGATCGGGCTGCTCCAACGGTAATAAATATGACCGTTGGCGGTCGACCGGCCGGTCGACCGCCAGCCTGTCAGGCTGTCAGAAACAGCCAACGGCTAGTTTTCTGTTTGTCCTATATAAACCTCATTTCTTCGAGATTTTGACTAAGATTTTCAGAGCTAATTTTTTCCCATTCTCTGGTTTTAAAACAAGTTTTAAAAAGAGTTTAAAGAGCAAAAAGATTCATTTCATTTGTTTTAAGTGTTTTGTTATTTTCAAAGAAAATAGGTTTTTGGGAAATTGGTTTATTGTTCTTCATTATAATATTTATTTGGTATTTTTCGAAGAGTTTTTCTTTGATCAAAACACTTGTTTTTCACACTTGAGCTATATCATCTATCCTATTCTATTAGGATCTTTTGTTTGTGGAAAAGAGAGATTGTTTGAGGTTGATTGAGCCTCTAAGTTGTAAACCCTCCTTGTATTTGTGTATCCCTCTTTGGTAGAGGTTGATCGGAGTGGTATTGGTTTGGATCCCACTTCGGTAGAGGTGATTGAGTTGGTTGTTTGGCTACGGGCCTTATCCCTCTTCGGTAGAGGTGGATTGTTGTGGTTGTTTGGCTACGGGCCTACCCCTCGGTTGTGAGGCGGTGTTTGAGAGAGGAGTTCGGTACTCCTTATGTTGTAATAAATCCTCCTCGGTGGAGGTTCCCTCGGTGGGAGATAGTGGATTGGAAATCCTTCACGGTGGTGAAGGCGGGGAAGTAGAGCTAGGGGCTCGAACCTCGTAACATATCCTTGTATTTGCGTTTGATCCAATATCTCTCAACTCTCTCTCTCTCTCTTATATTTGTGCATAGTATCATTCATACCATTCATATCTATTTGCTTGTGCCTTGTATTAATTCATATTGCTTATTCATTATATGCTTGGTTGTTTATGTGCCTCACTTGTACTTAACCACAAGAGCTTCATATAGCACCTCAACCCATATCTAGGGGAATCAAGAGGAGTTAGTCCAGAGCCCTTCACGGGGAATTCGGCTACACTTGTTGGTTGTATTAAGTGTGTTGCAAATTAGTTTTTAAGCTTTCACATTTAGCGCATTTAGTTTAGATTAGCACTTACACCTATTCACCCCCTCTAGGTGTTTTCAATTGGTATCAGAGCCTACGCTCCTGATACTTAGGCTTAACATCCTAGGAGTGAGATCCTTTGTTTGCTAATCTTGTTTGCATTTGCTTGTTTGCACACATATAGTTTATACCATGGACTTCATGACCCCACCTATGTTTGACCCTTCTAACATTATTGTTTGGAAGACTAAGATGTCCATTTACCTACAAGCCCAAGGATATAAAGTTCACCTTGCCATTATCAAGGAATCCTACCTTAGTGATAGCATTCATATAGGGGCCAATGCACAAGCCCTTGAGGCCATTAGAAGCACATTACCTAAAGAATATCTTATGCTTATTTCTAATCTTGATTCTGCTTTTGTAGTGTGGAACAAGTTGACAACCACCACCACCTCCAAGCTTAAATTGCCAATCCAACCGGAGGAAGAATCTAGTGGAGAATCCGATTCACAATGCCACATTGTCCAAGGGAATGACTCCCTTGAGGTACACTCGGAAACCCACTTAGATGATGATGATGATGCTAGTTCTTTAAATGATTATGTTGATGCCCATGCTTTAAATGAAGAACTATCGATTGTGTGTGAAAAATTATTAGAAAAATATAATTTGTTGAAAAAGAAAAGTATAGGAATTGTTAATGAAAATAAAAGTTTGCATTCTAGACTTAACAATGTTTTGCAAGAGAAGGTTGAGATCTATAATGAAAGGGATTCATTAAGATCTCAATTAGACCTTGCTCTAAAGGAAAATAAATTTTTGAAATCTAAAAATGATTGTGATGTTGTTCTGAAAAATAATAATGCTTTATCTTCAAAAGTTGAATTTGTTTTAAGAGAAAATGATTCTTTGAAGAGAGAAATTGATTTTATTTCAAAAGAATTAGAAATTTGTTTAAATAAAAATAAATCCTTGAAAAATGATTTAGATTCACATGTTTTCCATGCTAGGGTAGTTCCATCACCTATTGCATGCACCACTTCTTCTTCAATTAACAAAGATATATCCATGCTTAAGAAGAGTGTTGATTGTTTGGGCTCCACTTTGAGCCAATGTGTTTTGGGTTATACACGATTGGAAACTTTGTTTCGAAAGAAACAAGTTCCATCTATTCATGCACACCCTCCACGGCATACACATGCTCCTCACGGACACCATCACACCATGTATGCTCATGTGTACACTTGTACACATTGTGGACGAAAGGGCCACCTTGCTAAATTTTGTTATGATAGATTACATACTTCAAATTTAGCAAATAATTTTGTTTGGGTTAGAGAAGGGACTAACCCCCATGGACCCAATAAGAGATGGGTACCAAAGACCACCCCTCTTGTTTATGATGCAGGTGTGGGCTCTCACATGACGTGAGAGTAGCGGTACCTTGGAGTGGATGCGTTCCGTGCTTAAAGGAAATTTTTTGGATGCATCACTTTCAAGGGATGTTTGGTGGAGAGGACCACCATGTTTTAGAGCCTTGGAGAGTTGTCTTCTAGGTTTTGATAACGATTCCTAACTCCCAATTACTGTTTACATGCTTCTCATTTTATTCATTGTTAGCATGTTTTATTGTTTGTAGATTATTGTGTAAATGTCATGATTATTAGACCCTTGACATGCATGTATAGCCTTTGAGACACCCATGTTTAATATGGATCATTATTTAGTGTTCTCGCATTTGTTTAGCTATCATGTCTATCATGGCTCTAATAACATGTAAATTTACATAGTAATCATGTTTAGGTTTACCATGATGATTTTTATCTTATTTTTGATGCTTCATGTTTTGAATATATGTTTAAATGTTAGTTTTTATTAAGACTAGGTATGTACCTGTGCATATAGTAGGCCACAAATAAATTTATATATGTTTGTGCTTGAATGCCTATATGTACCCATTAGATGTGCTAGTATAGTCTATTTTTGATGATTCATACATTTTAAACTTGTATTCCCATTTTATATATGTTTTCATGTTTATATGTTTAACTTCATGTATATGTCCGTTTTATCCAAACTATTGATTATACATATACATCCTTTTGAGCCACGTGCCTTCATGCATATATCTTTGTGGACTCTTTGTGTTTTGGATATGTATATATACTTTAGTTTGTATAAGACATACATATGCCTTGAAGATTAAATAAGTTTTGATGATTTTCATGTTTTTCATGTTTTAAGGAATATTGCGCTTAATTGCAATTTTCATGATTATGATCTTCACATTTTATATGTCCACTCACATTTTCTTATTTACTCATGTTTTGTTTTCATGAGTCATATATATGCTTAATTGGCCTAGAGTGTTGATTATCATGTGGATTTCCTATTTCATGAAAAATATTTATTCCTTGCTTGAAGGATTTCGTACTAGTTTATAAAACTTTTCATATAACTAGTTCGTATTCTTTATTATGGTAGTGATTTTCAAACAAACTTCATTTTCAAATCTATTTTTGAAAACTCCTACCTTCCAAAGGGCGGTTGGATGGGCGATCATGCTCATGTATGCTTTATAGTGAAAAACATTTTAATCTTGATCATGATTGGGAGGATAGGTTATATGATGTATACACTTGATTATTATTGTTGTTTCAATTGGTATCAATATTAACATTTTTGTATACTCATATATTATTTTTGTGTATGTATGCCTTCAATTCTAATTGAAAATCACCTAGAGGGGGGGTGAATAGGTGATAATGCTAATCAATGCACAATTTAAAAATTATGATGCAACAATCTCACAAGACAAGTGAATGTAGCAATGACAATAGAGAGTAAGTAATAAGTGCAATGAAAGTAGAGTAAGAACAAGGAAAAGTAAACCAAACACAAACACCGAGATTTGTTATCGAGATTCGAGCACCAAGCTCTACTTCCCCGCCTTCCCCAGAAGGATTCCAACCACTTCCATTATCACAAAGATGTTACAAATCCACCGGAGTACCCAACTCCACAATCTCAAGTACAAGCAATCTCTTAGTAGTCAAAAGACCACAAACTCTCTCTTACAAAATTCTCTTCCCTTACAAAGGTCCTTAGAGAATAATGAGTAGGAATGAAGCTCTTGTGTGCAAGGAGAAAAGAAAAAGAAATCAGAAAGTTCTTGAAAACACTTCAGAAAAAGAGAATTTCAGCACAAAAAACAGGAAACCAAGTTCTTTTGATAGCCTTAAACTTTTGAAACTTTTTCAAATTTTTCTTGTTAAGATTAGTTAGTTAACCTCTCCCCAAACACCCCTATTTATAGGAGAGGGCTAGGGTTTGGAGATAAAACAGATTTAAGGCTAATCAGAAAGTATTAGAACCAAAACATGTCATTTAAACACACTTAAGTGAGAAAAAGACAAAAATAAAACTGCTCAGAAAAATAGCCGTTACTGTTCAAACGGCTAGCTCGGTCGACCGGCTGGTCGACCGCTAGTACAAAAAAAATAGCCGTTATAGGCTGACGGTCGACCGCCCGGTCGACCCAAACAAACAGAGAGCAAGGGTCTTGCAGACAGACAGGGTTCGGTCGACCGGCCCGGTCGACCGGCAAACATGCACACGGATACGTGCTGCTGCCAGAACCTCGGTCGACTGGGTCGGTCGACCGGCTTGACCTGACACAGGTCGGTCGACCCAGCCGGTCGACCGGCTCAGGTCAAAAACCCAAACTAAAAACAGAATTTTAAGAGACATCTATTTTTAACAAAATAGTTTTGAATAGGGATATATATAATGGATAAAAATGAGTTTGTAGGCTAAAGATTGTATACAAATTATTTTTGTACATTTTATAGGAAATATGTTTGGAAACAAGATGTGCGCAAAAACGTGTGTGATAGAGCTTCAAATCCTATTCACTATTTTTTAACAAAACTATAAAACTAGAAACAAATTTACAGAAAAATTCTTGAGCAATCTTGAAGTCTTGAGCCATGCAATGCCTTGCTAGAGCCTTCTCTTCTATGTTCCTTCCTTGATGTGCAAAAAGCCTTCTTTGCTTTATGAACCTAGAATTTCTTGCAATAGCTAAACAATGGCCTCCAAATATGGTACAAACCTGAAACTTATCTTAACAAACTAATTAGTACCAAATAGCTCTTATTTGTTTTGTTATCATCAAAACTCTAAACAAATGGAGAGTGTAACCTTATGGGCCAACAATCTCCCCCTTTTTGATGATGACAAAACAAATAGGCTATAAGCAAAAATATAGGGGAGGAGAAAGCTCCCCCTCAAATTATGCTATCATAAAAACAATGTAAGGTGCAAGCAAAAACCATCAAACAAAAACACATGATTAAAGATCATGAAATATGCTTGCAAAATACTTAAAACAAGAATTCAAAAAACACATCAAAAACTTAAATTCAAAGACAAGAAATCATGGAAACACATATAAGCTCATATGGAACCAAAACCATATAAACTTATATTTTTATCATAAAAACTCATTCTCCCCCTTTTTGTCATACATCAAAAAGGGTTATGAAAGCATTTTTATTCAATAACACAAACATTAAATTCACCACAAATGAAAGAAAATCTAGCAAAATCAAGTGGTTTAGTGAAAATATCGGCTAGTTGCAAATCCGTAGGAACATAATCAATATCTATATCTCCTTTCTCAAAATGATCTCTAAGAAAGTGAAATCTAATCTCAATGTGCTTGGTCTTACTATGTTGATTTGCATTCTTTGTCATATGTATAGTACTAGTATTATCACAAAATATTTTTATATAGTTATAATGCAAATCATAATCAAGGAGAGTATGTTTCATCCAAAGGACTTGTGCACAACAAGCCCTCGCGGCAACATACTCCGCCTCGGCGGTTGAGAGAGCTACGGAATTCTGTTTCCTAGAAAACCATGAAACAAGACAATTACCAAGAAATTGACATGTCCCACTAGTACTCTTTCTATCTACTCTACAACCCACATAGTCGGCATCCGAATAACTCGTCATTGAGAAATCTCCGGTTTTCGGATACCATAGACCCATTCCAATAGTGCCCTTAATATAACGAATAATGCGTTTTACCGCAATAAGATGGGACTCTTTAGGACACGATTGAAATCTAGCACAAAGACACACACTAAACATGATGTCCGGCCTACTTGCCGTCAAATATAAAAGACTACCTATCATGCTTCTATACAATTTAATATCAACATTTTTACCTTGGTCATCCTTATCAAGCTTGGTTGTAGTTGCCATGGGAGTGTTGCAAACCTTTGAGCCTTCAAGTCCAAACTTCTTCACGAGTTCCTTTGCGTATTTGGTTTGGCATATGAAGTTCCCATCTTGCAATTGCTTGATTTGGAGTCTAAGAAAGAAATTAAGCTCACCCATTGAAGACATTTCAAACTCAAATTGCATGACCTTTTCAAATTCCTTGCATAAAAACTCATTAGTAGAACCAAAAATTATATCATCAACATAAATTTGCACAATTAAAATGTCATTATCAACATGCTTAGTAAATAGAGTTGTGTCTACTTTGCCTTTAACAAAATCATTTGAAATGAGAAAACTAGAAAGCCTTTCATACCAAGCTCTTGGAGCTTGTTTCAATCCATACAAAGCTTTATCAAGTTTAAAAACAAAATCGGGATGAACATGATCAATAAAACCTGGAGGTTGAGCAACATAAACTTCTTCATTTATAAAACCATTCAAAAATGTACTTTTCACATCCATTTGAAAAAGTTTAAAATTTTTGAAAGATGCAAAAGCTAGTGTCATCCGTATGGCTTCAAGCTGTGCTACAGGTGCAAAGGTCTCCTCAAAGTCAATTCCCTCAACTTGAGTGTAACCTTGAGCCACTAACCTAGCTTTATTCCTAATGACATTTCCGAACTCATCCATCTTGTTTCTAAAGATCCACTTAGTACCAATTATTGGTCTATCGTGGGGCTTAGGAACAAGGTGCCAAACTTGGTTGCGCTCAAATTGATTGAGTTCCTCTTGCATGGCAAGCAACCAATATGAGTCCGTCTCGGCTTCGAGAATGTTTTTGGGTTCTAAATGAGAAATGAAAGCAAAGTTACCACATATGTCATGGAGTTTGGAGCGCGTTGTGACTCCTTTAGAAGCATCACCCAAGATGAGCTCCTTAGGATGATTTGTTGCGTATCTCCAAGCTTTAGGAAGCGGTTGAGAGCTTTCCTCTTTATCCTCTTGAACATCACCAATAGGTTCTTACTTTTCTTCTTGAGCGGGTGAGTCCTTCAAGGATAGTCTCTCCATGTCTTCACCTAGTGGTTCAATCTCTACAACATTCTCAACAAACACATTAGATTCTTCAAATTTAACATGCATGGATTCTTCAATGGTAAGTGAAGATCTATTGAATACTCTATAAGCTTTACTAGTTGTAGAATATCCAACAAAGATTGCTTCAAAGCCTTAGCATCAAATTTACCCAAGTTATCTTTAGTGTTCAAAACAAAACATTTGCATCCAAAAACTTTGAAATATGCAACATTAGGTTTTCTAGAATGATACATTTCAAAAGATATTTTGGAAGAATTTTTACATAAATAAATACGATTTGATATATAGCATGCGGTGTTTACGGCCTCGGCCCATAGATATTGAGGGAGGTCATACTCACTAATCATTGTCCTAGCCATCTCTTGAAGTGTTCTATTTTTCCTTTCTACGACTCCATTTTGTTGTGGAGTTCTAGGACAAGACATTTCATGCTTAATTCCCTTTTCATCACAATAAGTCATGAAGAGTTGGTTAACAAACTCACCACCTCTATCACTCCTTATTTTCAAAATTGGAAAACCTTTTTCTTTTTCAACTCTATTTCAAAAAATCTTAAAATGAGAAAAAGTTTGATCTTTGTGTTCCAAGAAGAAAACCCAAGTGAAACGGGAAAAATTATCAACTAAAACAAATGCAAATCTACTACCATTTAAGCTCTTAGTTTTAGTAGGTCCAAAAAGATCCATATGAATTAATTCTAAAGGCCTAGTTGACATGATATCCTTGATTGGTTTGAAGGAAGACTTGGTTTGTTTCCCAAGTTGGCACGCACCACAAATGCGGTCTTTCTCAAACTTCAAGCAAGGAATACCCTTCACCAATTCCTTTGAATTAATCCTAGAAAGATGGTCAAAAGATGCATGTCCTAATCTTTTATGCCAAAGCCAAGAATTCTCATCAAAAGCATTCAAGCATTTAGTAGAACAATCTAAACTAAGCATGTCAATGATATAAACATTATTATCACGAAAACCGGTGAGAATACAATCATTGGATTTAACATCAAAAATCTTACAAGAAGAATCATCAAAAATAACCTTAAGTCCACGGTCACAAAGTTGACTAATGCTAAGTAAATTATGCTTCAAACCATCAACAAGTACAACATTTTCTATAATGGGAGATGCACCAATTTGAATGTTACCTATACCGATGATAGTGCCTTTGGAGTCATCTCCGAAGGTGACGGAGCCACCTTTCATGTACCTTGATAGGGTTGTAAAGTTATTGATGTCCCATGTCATGTGTCTTGAACAACCACTATCAAGGTACCACGCTCCCTACGTCTTGGAGCCTTGGTGTGTACCTACATCAAATAATTTAGGACTTGATTTTGGTACCCACATTTTCTTGGGTCCTAAAGAGTTAGTTTCATTGACCCAAACAAGATTATTTGATCTATTTAATTGGTCATAACAAAACTTAGCTAAATGTCCATTTTTGCCACAATATGTGCATCTATACACTCTACCATATTTAAAAGCATAGTGAGTGTGTGATTTGTGAGCATGAGAAGTTTTAGCATGAGTGTGTTGTGTGGTGTGAGCATGGGGAATCTTATCATGAGAAACTTTAGCATGAGAAGAGATCTTTTTAGAAAACTTTTCTTCAAGTTTCTTAGTATTGAAAGCACAATCTTTTAAAACCTTTTCAAAATCAATCATTTTAGATTTTAAGGAAGAAATTTCTTTTTCATCAATTATAGGAGATTTTGCCTTACAAGAAACCTTGTAGGCACTAAATTCTTGTTGAATAGAAATGAAATTAGAAGAAATATCATCCTTTTCTTTAGAAACCATAGCAAGTTGATTTTTAAGAAAAGCAACTTCTTTTTGCAAATTAAAACATTCAATCTTCTTATTGTCATAAGTTTTGGAAAGTTCAACAAATGCATGTACAAGAACTTCTTTACTTAATTCATCATCTTCCTCATCAAGAGATTGAGGGGTTACCTTAGGAGTATTTGCCATGAAACACATGTTAGCTTGGTCCACCTCTTCATCGGACTCGCTTTTCGAATCCCAAGTTGCTTTGTATGCTCTCTTTTCTTCCGGCTTCTTTGGCTTGAAGGAGGAAGTCATCTTCTTCTTGAACTCCGGGCAATCCGCCATGATGTGTCCGGGTTTTCGACAATTATAGCAAATGATTCTTCGCTCCTCTTTAGCTTCAAATTTTCTTCGGAAGTTGAGCTTGTTCTTTCGGTACATCCTCTTCACATTGCGAACAAGTAGGGAGAGCTCCTCATCATCTTCTTCATCTTCCTCATCATCATCAAGAGTGGATGAAGACTTGAAGGCTATGGATTTCTTCTTTGAAGGAGCCGCTTCTTCTCTTGCCTTCTTTTCCATCTCATGGGTCTTTAAGTTCCCAATGAGACTAATGAGGTCCATCTCGTCCTTGTTGTTCAATTCTTTCAAGGTGGTGGCCTTTATCTCCCATGAAGTAGGAAGAGCCCGAATAACTTTGCGCACCTTTTGATCGTTGGAGATAACATCACCTAAGGAAGAAAGAGTATTGGTGATTTTAGAAAATCTTGTAATCATACAAACAATTGATTCATCATCAAGCATTTTAAAGAATTCATATTGAGACCTTAAGAGATCTATTTTAGCTCTCTTGACTTGTGAAGTCCCTTCGTGTGTGACCAACAAGTGTTGCCAAATCTCATAGGCGGATTGGCAATGAATTACCCGTGTAAGGTCATCCTCATTCAAGGCGGTTAAGAGGGAATTTTGGGCTTTGGAGTTAGCCTCATATTCTCTAAATGTAAAGTCAGTTCATGTGCTCTCATCACTATCGGGTGCTACATAGGGTTTGGTCAAGGATTTGGCTACTAAGCTACCCAAAGATTACAAAAATATAGTCATCCTAACCTTCCAAATAGGGAAATTCAGTCCATCAAATTTAGGAGGGGTTTTGATGTTATCGGCCATGTTTACTAGTGATGAATGAATGAATGAAAATATTGATTAGCAAATTTTAAGGATCTCTCTATGGATGTTAAGCCAAACCTAGAGTCCAGGCTCTGATACCAATTGAAAATCACCTAGGGGGGTGAATAGGTGATAATGCTAATCAATGCACAATTAAAAATTTATGATGAAACAATTTCACAAGACAAGTGAATGTAGCAATGACAATAGAGAGCAAGTAATAAGTGCAATGAAAGTAGAGCAAGAACAAGGAACAGTAAACCAAACGCAAACACCGAGATTTGTTATCGAGGTTCGAGCACCCAGCTCTACTTTCCCGCCTTCCCCAGAAGGATTCCAACCACTTCCACTATCACAAAGATGTTACAAATCCACCGGAGTATCCAACTCCACAATCTCAAGTACAAGCAATCTCTTAGTAGTCAAAAGACCACAAACTCTCTCTTGCAAAATTCTCTTCCCTTACAAAGGTCCTTAAAGAATAATGAGTAGGAATGAAGCTCTTGTGTGCAAGGAGAAAAGAAAAAGAAATCAGAGAGTTCTTGAAAACACTTCAGAAAATGAGAGAGAATTTCAGCACAAAAACCAGGAAACCAAGTTCTTTTGATTGCCTTAAACTTTTGAAACTTTTTCAAAATTTTCTTGTTAAGATTAGTTAGTTAACCTCTCCCTAAACACCCCTATTTATAGGAGAGGGCTAGGGTTTGGAGATAAAACAGATTTAAGGCTAATCAGAAAGTATTAGAACCAAAACATGTCATTTAAACACACTTAAGTGAGAAAAAGACAAAATTAAAACTGCTCAGAAAAATAGCCGTTACTGTTCAAACGGCTAGCTCGGTCGACCGGCCGGTCGACCGCTAGTACAAAAAAATAGCCGTTATAGGCTGACGGTCGACCGCCCGGTCGACCCAAACAAACAGAGAGCAAGGGTCTTGCAGACAGACAGGGTTCGGTCGACCGGCCCGGTCGACCGGCAAACATGCACACGGATACGTGCTGCTGCCAGAACCTCGGTCGACTTGGTCGGTCGACCGGCTTGACCTGACACAGGTCGGTCGACCCAGCCGGTCGACCGGCTCAAGTCAAAAACCCAAACTAAAAACAGAATTTTAAGAGACATCTATTTTTAACAAAATAGTTTTGAATAGGGATATATATAATGGATAAAAATGAGTTTGTAGGCTGAAGATTGTATACAAATTATTTTTGTACATATTATAGGAAATATGTTTGGAAACAAGATGTGCGCAAAAACGTGTGTGATAGAGCTTCAAATCCTATTCACTATTCTTTAACAAAACTATAAAACTATAAACAAATTTACAGAAAAATTCTTGAGCAATCTTGAAGTCTTGAGTCATGCAATGCCTTGCTAGAGCCTTCTCTTCTTTGTTCCTTCCCTGATGTGCAAAAAGCCTTCTTTGCTTTATGAACCTAGAATTTCTTGCAATAGCTAAGCAATGGCCTCCAAATATGGTACAAACCTGAAACTTATTTTAACAAACTAATTAGTACCAAACAGCTCTTATTTGTTTTGTTATCATCAAAACTCTAAACAAATAGAGAGTGTAACCTTATGGGCCAACACTAATGGTATCAATTTCAATTGGTATCTAACTTTTCATACATATATGTGTTTTATGCTAAAGCTTGAAATTTAACTTTGTTTCAATTGATTCAATTTTCAATTGGCATCTTAATTCAAGCCTAAGCATAGTTTTAGTTGGTATTTCATAAAGGGGGAGAAAATTTGATTTTGTCTTTCAATTGGTATTTGACTTCCACTCTCACACTTTATGATGAAAAATGTTTATTTTGGTAACATGTTTATTTTAATTGGTATCAAGATGTTTGTTTGTTTTCTTATCAATTGATATCAAGATTTTAGTTTTCAATTGGTATTTGTTCACTTTTAATTGGTATCAATATGCACTTCATTGACATATGTTTAATTGGTATCATATTTTGATTGTGACCCCTTATTTACATTGTTTTTGTTTTATGACAAAAAGGGGGAGAACATCTTTTTATTGATTCATGTTTCGAACAAAAAGAAAGAGAAAAATATTTTGTTTTATTTGGACCCCTTTATTGATGATTGACAAAAAGGGGGAGAATTATTTGAGAGTTTAACATGCATATAAAACTCATATAAATATAAAACTCAAATTCTTCATTGGTACATGTTTTTATATTTTATATGCATACTTATGTTTTTGCATATATTAAGTTTAAAAGGTTCTAGATAAACTTTTATTGTTTATGCATATCTATGCATGTTTCATGTTTCATATTCATTGCATATTTATGTTTATTTGTTTATGCATGAGTTAAGGGGGAGCTTCTTTAAAGCTTAACTTTAATCCATGCATATATAACTCCATGAGTTTTGTCATCATCAAAAAGGGGAGATTGTTGGCCCGAAGGCCTTCCACTCTAGTTTTGATGATGATTAACTCATGTAGTTATGTTTACTAATAATCTTGTATTTTTAGTCCCAGATCATTAAACAAGATATTAGTTGGTGTTAGCTTCAACAAAGGAGTTTAGAAGATTTTCATGGTGAATCCAGGGCCCAAGCATCAAGATCATACCTTGCCTAGCTCATGGATCACAGTGTTTGTGGATCGAGTCGCTTTGAAGATGAAGATCGTCAAGAAGACTTAGATATCCATAGTTTAGTGTGTTTAGATCCATTTGTAAAGTTTAGTATAGTTGATATGCTCAAGTGCACAATACACACACGTTTTATGTTTTGGTTTTAGTTTTCATGAATAGTTTGATCAAAATACATACATGCTTAAACTTCTTATACAAACTTATTTTGACTTTCCTATTCATGTATTGAGAAAAATCCAAGTTTGATAAAATACAAGTTTTGATTTTTGGTAAAAATGATAAGACACAAAAATAGTTCATATTGATTGATATTTGAGCTAAACTTTTTATCACATGTTTATATATCAATGCAAAATGATAAAACTATTTTTAGGGATTTTTAAAAGAGATAAAAGATTTATTAAAATATTTTTAACATGTTTTTCTGACCCAGTTTCTGACCCAGACTGTGGCTGACAGGCCAGGTCGGTCGACCGCACGGTCAACCGTACCAAAGGCCGGTCGACCGGGCGGTCGACCGACGTGCACAGAGCTGTGCACGTCTGGCAGCCCAGTGGGCCGGTCGACCGGACCAGAGAGCTCTGCTCTCTGTATCTGGGCGGTCGACCGGGCGGTCGACCGGGCTGCTCCAACGGTCATAAATATGACCGTTAGCGGTCGACCGCTAGCCTGTCAGGCTGTCAGAAACAGCCAACAGCTAGTTTTCTGTTTGGCCTATATAAACCCCATTTCTTTGGGATTTTGACTAAGATTTTTTAGAGATAATTTTTTCCCATTCTCTGGTTTTAAAAACAAGTTTTAAAAAGAGTTTAAAGAGCAAAAAGATTCATTTCATTTGTTTTAAGTGTTTTATTATTTTCAAAGAAAATAGGTTTTTGGGAAATTGGTTTATTGTTCTTCATTTCAATATCTATTTGGTATTTTCCCAAGAGTTTTTCTTTGATCAAAACACTTATTTTCCACACTTGAGCTATATCATCTATCCTATTCTATTAGGATCTTTTGTTTGTGGAAAAGAGAGATTGTTTGAGGTTGATTGAGCCTCTAAGTTGTAAACCCTCCTTGTATTTGTGTATCCCTCTTTGGTAGAGGTTGATCGGAGTGGTATTGGTTTGGATCCCTCTTCGGTAGAGGTGATTGAGTTGGTTGTTTGGCTACGAGCCTTATCCCTCTTCGGTAGAGGTGGATTGTTGTGGTTGTTTGGCTACGGGCCTACCCCTCAGTTGTGAGGCGGTGTTTGAGAGAGGAGTTCGGTACTCCTTGTGTTGTAACAAATCCTCCTCGGTGGAGGTTCCCTCGGAGGGAGATAGTGGATTGGAAATCCTTCACGGTGGTGAAGGCGGGAAAGTAGAGCTAGAGGCTCGAACCTCGTAACATTTTCTTGTGTTTGCGTTTGATCCAATATCTCTCAACTCTCTCTCTCTTATATTTGTGCATAGCATCATTCATACCATTCATATCTATTCGCTTGTGCCTTGCATTAATTCATATTGCTTATTCATTATATGCTTGGTTGTTTGTGTGACTCACTTGTACTTAACCACAAGACCTTCATATAGCACCTCAACCCATATCTAGGGGAATCAAGAGGAGTTAGTCCAGAGCCCTTCACGGGGAATTCGGCTACACTTGTTGGTTATACTAAGTGTGTTGCAAATTAGTTTTTAAGCTTCCGCATTTAGCGCATTTAGTTTATAGATTAGCACTTACACCTATTCACCCCCCTCTAGGTGTTTTCAATATTTGCTTGTGAATGTTACTTTTCTATATCTTGCACACTTTGCATAATAAATTTTAAGGGCAAAACCCAAATCAAGATAAGGTGGGGAAGTCATTACCCTTCCTTAGCCCACAAACCATCTCCAAGCACGCACAAGCCTAATTTAAAATCTGATAGACATTGACCTTAGGGACATCTCAAACTCGTTAGGAAATTATCCTAAGAGGGAATGTGTAGAATTTAGCTCCTGCCAAATTAGTGTCTAAAAAAAGGGATTGAGGGGCGAAACCCCGAAGGCTGGTGGTTTGGCTTAATTAGGCCCGTCGCTTTTGCGCGGATACCTCCCACAAATCTTGCCCTAACCTGGCTGATTAGCTTATGGTCAAAGTCTGCATTATATCTCCTATAGAGAATCAACCAGTTAGGAGTTGTCAGGTCAAGGTTACCTTAAACTAGGCTTGGTTGTTTCCTCTTGTTGACTATTGGTGAACTTATTTGTGATTGTGTTTGTGTATGCAAGTGTGATCAAGAGACCCTAATTCATCTAGGTTACTAGAACACATCACCACCCAAGTTTAAACCAAGACCAGATCCGGTTATGGCTCAACCGACATCTTTGCGGGATAGGTTCTATCCCATTAGAACCTCACTTCCATCTTGCATCCAACTTCCATCGGTTGGTAAACACAATTTTGAGCTCAAACCTTAGTTCATCAACACACTCCCTAAGTTTCATGGCTTAGAGTCTGAGGATGCTTATTTCTTCATAAGAGAATTTGAGGAAGTATGCTTAATGATGAAAATCTCACACCTTGTAGATGATGCTATTAGGTTGAGATTTGTCCCATTTGCTCTTAAGGACTTAGCCAAGAAATGGCTTTACAGCTTAGCGGCCGGCTCTATCACATCCTGAGATGGTTTCATCAATGTCTTCTTGAAGAAATTTTATCCAACTCATAAGACTGCTCTTGTTAGGAAGAACATCATGCAGTTCAAGCAAGAACCTAGTGAACCATTTTGGAGGTACTTTGAATGCTTTAAAGACCTCCTTGTCTAATGTTCTCATCATGGAATAGAGAAATGGTGACAATGCCAAATTCTTTATGACGGTTTAGACTACTCAATCAAGACCCTCTTAGAAAGCATGTGCCAAGGGGATTCTTGCAGAAGAATGAGAATGAAGGATGAGATTTATATGAGAATATAGCTGAAAAGACCATCCAATGGGAACCAACTAGTGAAAACTCGAGGAATTCAAACTCCATCTCTTCAAAAGGAGGTCTCCATTGAATTGAATCATCCATAGCTAATGAGGCTAAGTTAGCTAACCTAGCGAGAAGACTGAAAGTTTTAGAAACTAAGGAACCAAGTCCAATCAATCAAGTCAGCCCAACCAATTTTCAACTCTGGGCTGTTGATTGTAGTTCATTTTTGCATTATCTTCCACCTATATACCATGCATTATATATATAAAAATTGGTTTTTTACCCTTTTTCTCTCTATTTTTGCAGGTCCATATTTTAATGCAGAAGAGGCCCATAAATCCATGTAATTATCAAAGAATTAAAGGATTAATCAAGGCCCAAAAGAGAAGCCCAAGAGTTGAGCCCAGGTTCTGGAGTCATCCATGCGCCCAGTCAGACTTCTAGAAGCGCCAACGTGGCTAACAACATGCGAAAAAATAGCAACAGAATTCGCTGGCATAACGGTCTAGATTCTGCCGCGGAAACGCGGCTCTGGCCGCGATTCCGCGGCAGTTATCTGGCCGTTGAGCCTGAGATTTGATCCAACTGTCTGAATTCTGGAGCCTTCTTCTCTGAGGCCTATAAATAGACCATGAGGGCCAGTTCGAGCCTTCTTCTCTGATCCAGCTTGTAATTTTTAGTTTTTCTCTAGGTTTTTAGTGCTCTTAGTCTTCTTCTTCCTCCTAGAAATTCTGCAAGAGAGAGATATTGAGAGAGTGAGAGCTTGTAATCAAGGGGTGACAACTTGAAGCAAAGCAAGGATTAATCCAATCTCCTTTCTCTTCTATTGCAATTTCTAGTGCTTTTCATTACTTGCTTTATTTCCTTCAAGCTTTACTTTCATAGCATAATGTTTTGTTGTTTTCTTTTTAGTGTAATGGATAGCTAACTTCTTCTAACATGACTAGCTAACCACTAACTTTGCTAACTTCTAACTCTTGGGTGATTGCTAATTCTTAATCTTGCAAATGTTGAGTCTCTTTCATCCCCGATGGGTTACTTTCATTCTTGGCAAACTCTTGTTGTAATTCCATATAATTTATGTGTGCCTCATTTAGAGCCTTGTCTTGAGAACAAGTGCCTTGATGCAACATGGAGATGGAGCACATACCATATGCTATTTGTTGTACAACTTTCTTACTTCAATGCTAACATGATGTATGGTCTTGAATGACTAATGAATTTTGTATCTTCTTCCTTAGCATCCCTTGAGTGACACTCCTCGATTTCACCATTGAAAGTCTATCTTGAGAGCCAATGAAATCAATGAGGCTACAAGACAAGTCCAAGATGATCACCCATCCATCAAGTGGGAAAGTACATTGACCAACAAGAAAGGCAAACACTTGCCGATGAATCAACATGAGGCATGCATCACCATAATGGAGATTAGTAAGTTCGCAAATTAGTAAGGTTAGCTAGTCATGGTTTTTCCCATCTAAAAGTCTTTTACAAGTTTTCCTTCTTTTAGTATTCTTGCTAAAGCAATTCTTGTTTTCAAATTCTTTTCACTTTCTTTCATCGTTTCTATTTTCATGTACAAATCCACCGCAAATCCTTTCACCTATTTTCCCATGTCTTTTTCATTCTTTTGAAACAAAGAAGAACTTTCATTTTCTTTCTTCAACATCGAACCGTAAAGCTTCTATCGCGAGCTCTCCTTGAGGATCGACCCGTATAGCCTATGCTACTACGGTGATTTGGAAGGAATACATTAAGCATTGTGAATACATTTTGGAGTAATTAAGCACCTAAGGTGGCTAACAACATGCGAAAAAACAGCAACAGAATTCGCTGGCATAACGGCCTAGATTCTGCAGCAGTTATCGGCCGTTGAGCCCGAGATTTGATCTAACTGTCTGGATTCTGGAGCCTTCTTCTCTGAGGCCTATAAATAGACCATCAGGGCCAGTGCGAGAGGGAGAGGAGAGAATAGAGGAAAGCGCTTGTAATTTTTGGTTTTTCTCTAAGTTTTTAGTGCTCTTAGTCTTCTTCTTCCTCCTAGAAATTCTGCAAGAGAGAGAGATAGTGAGAGAGTGAGAGCTTGTAATCAAGGGGTGACAACTTGAAGTAAAGCAAGGATTAATCCAATCTTCTTTCTCTTCTATTGCAATTTCTAGTGCTTTTTATTACTTGCTTTATTTCCTTCAAGCTTTACTTTCATAGCATAATGTTTTGTTGTTTTCTTTTTAGTATAATGGATAGCTAACTTCTTCTAACATGACTAGCTAACCACTAACTTTGCTAACTTCTAACTCTTGGGTAATTGCTAATTCTTAATCTTGCAAATGTTGAGTCTCTTTCATCCCCGATGGGTTACTTTCATTCTTGGCAAACTCTTGTTGTAATTTCATATGATTCATGTGTGCCTCATTTAGAGCCTTGTCTTGAGAACAAGTGCCTTGATGGAACATGGAGATGGAGCACCAACCATATGCTATTTGTTGTACAACTTTCTTACTTCAATGCTAACATGATGTATGGCCTTGAATGACTAATGAATTTTGTATCTTCTTCCTTAGCATCCCTTGAGTGACACTCCTCGATTCCACCATTGAAAGTCTATCTTGAGAGCTGATGAAATCAATGAGGCTACAAGACAAGTCCAAGATGATCACCCATCCATCAAGTGGGAAATTACATTGACCAACAAGCAAGACAAACACTTGCCGATGAATCAACATGAGGCATGCATCACCATAATGGAGATTAGTAAGTTAGCAAATTAGTAAGGTTAGCTAGTCATGGTTTTTCCCATCTAAAAGTCTTTTACAAGTTTTCCTTCTTTTAGTATTCTTTCTAAAGTAATTCTTATTTTCAAATTCTTTTCACTTTCTTTCATCGTTCCTATTTTCATGTACAAATCCACCGCAAATCCTTTCACCTATTTTTCCATGTCTTTTTCATTCTTTTGAAACAAAGAAGAACTTTCGTTTTCTTTCTTCAACATCGAACCGTAAAGCTTCTATCGCGAGCTCTCCTTGAGGATCGACCCGTATAGCCTATGCTACTAGGTGATTTGGAAGGAATACATTAAGCATTGTAAATACATTTTGGAGTAATTAAGTACCTAAGGTTGACTCTAAACCTTCTCTCTTTTGTTGAATATCTGTGCAATTCTACTCCCCTATTCCTACCTTATCAAATTTTTGGCGCCGTTGCCGGGGAGAGCAACGGTTTTTGATTCAATTGAAGAACTAAACGAATTTTCTTCTCTGTTGCAGGTTACAGGTGAAGAAACAGGAAAACTAGCATTGCAGTAACATATAAGTGGCCCTGGGCCTCTGCTCTAGAAAGCAGAGACCAGGTGCCCTCTGATTTGCCGTGATTCCACGGCCAAAGCCGCGGATCCGCGGCAAAGAGGAGTGAACTACTCACAATTTTCTGTAGGGTTGCTTGCTCTGCAAAAATACAGCTGCTGTAGTACTTAATTCTTGTATGCTTCACCTTATTCCTGATAATAATCAACAATAAAATATTGGTTGCAAAGTTAAAAATTGATTAGACGTTTGCACTTCTAGGCACGTGTCTTTTCAATTCATTTACTTTACTATTGAAGAGTGCTGGAGCAAGATACGTGAGCATTGCATTTTGACTAGGACTCACTTCTTGGCTGATTTATATCGCTTTGAGTGAACCTTGTTTGCTTATACTGTACACTTGCACCAAACTGATTTTAAGGGCATCACCCCATAAATAAGATAAGGTAGGGGATTTCATCACCCTTTCCTTGGCCCAAAAATCATTTTTCAAGCACTCACAATCCCAAGCTTTTAATAAAATCTGATAGACGTTGGCCCTAGGGACATCCGGACTCAGTAGGAGATCGGCTGAAGTTGGAAGTTGTTTTTTTATTCATACTCCGGTGAAATCAGTGTTTAAGGCTGGGGATTAAGAGGTTAAGCCTCGAAGATATCGTGGTTTGGCGTAATTAAGGCCCGTTGCTTACGCACGGATACCTCCCACCGTATTTTGCCCCTACCTGGCTGATTAGCTGTGGTCTGATTCAGGCAACAACCTTCTTCGGTTCATCGAACAGTTAGGAGTCGTCTAGGTCCAGGAACCGTAGATAGCTTGGATTGATTTTTCTTTTCTTGTTTGTTATTTTTATTTTTTCTTTTCGCTGGTGTGATCGGTGAACGTTGTTTGTGACTGTATATGCAAGAGTGGTACCGGGATCCAGATTCTGCCAGACTTGTTAGAATTTCTACACTTGCACATACACCACCACTTAACACAATCCCAATAATGGAAAATAACGTTTCACTTCAAGATAGATTCTACACGATTCGCACTTCGCTTCCGTCATGCATTCTTCTCCCTGTTACCAATGGAAATTATTTTAAGCTGAAACCACATTCATCAATACACTTCCCTGATTTCATGGTTTAGAGTCTGAGGACGCGTAGTTCTTCATTTGAGAGTTTGAAGAAGTATGTGTAATGATGAGAATTTCCCAATTGACTGAGGATGCTGTTAGGTTAAGGTTCATACCTTTTGCGCTGAAAGATTTAGCTAAGAAATAGCTTTACAATCTTCTCGCCAGTTCGATATCTTCATGGGATGATTTTGTAAAAGTCTTTCTTAAGAAATTTTATCCCATTCACAAGACAGCCCTCATGAGAAAAAATATCATGCAATTCAAGCAGGAATCAAACGAACCCTTCTGGAAATATTTTGAGCGTTTCAAAGACCTTCTAGCCCTATGTCCTCATCACGGCATAGAGAAATGGCGTCAGTGCCAAATTATCTATGACGGACTTGATTACCAAACGAAAACACTCATTGAATCCATGTGCCAAGGGGAATTTTTGAAGAAAGATGAGAATCAGGGGTGGGATCTCTTTGAAGCCTTAGCTGAGAAAACAATTCAGTGGGAGTCATGCCCTGATAAACCCACTCCCACCACTTCCAGAACCAGTATGAATTCCATAGAATCCTCCATAGCAGCTGAGGCTAAGATCACACAATTAATGAAGAGGATAGAACTGCTTGAGTCAAGGGAACATTCTGTTGTCAATCAGGTCAACCCATCACCTGTGGTCAAACCAGGTTGCACCTTTTGCCATGACCTCAACCATGTATTCGAGGAGTGTCCTGTATACCAGTCTCAATCATATCAGGAGAATACGAATGCTGCTTTTACCAGACCCAATCACAATCCATACTCCAATACGTACAATTCGGGATGGCGAAACCATCCAAATTTTTCTTGGAGTCAGTCTGGTCCTGAGCAACCTAGGCCACCATTTCCAAATCAATATCATGCTCAGCCTCCTCAACACAGTTTCAACCGAAATTCACCGAATTTTCATTCTTATCAGAGCCCACCACACTACCAAAAATACTTCCAGTCTCCATACCATCAACATCCACCCCAGAATGATTCAGATGAGAAAATATCAAAGTTGGAAAAAATGATAGAAACCTTCATAAAAACCCAGCATCAGGAAATGAATAAAGTACAGGTCCAGATAGGGCAATTGGCTAAATCTGTAAATGAGAGACAAAAAGGTATGCTACCAAGCCAGCCATTGCCCAATCCCAAACATCACTTCCCTCTGCATGAAGTGGAAGACATGGGCCCCAGTCATTGCAACGCTATTCATATTCTGAGATCTAGAAAACAGGTAGATAAGAGAAATGTTTAACAAGGTCCAAATCAATGTACCTCTTCTTGATGCCATACAACAAGTGCCATCATATGCAAAATTTTTAAAGGAAATGTGCACCAAGAAGAGGAAAACACAAGTCCCTAAGAAAGTCTTCCTAGCTTCAAGCATCAGTGAGTTGTTCACTGGGTCAATTCCTGTGAAATACAAGGACCCAGGGAGCCCGACAATCTCTTGTGTCATAGGATAGACTACCATAAATAAGGCACTACTTGATTTGGGGGCCAGTATCAATCTCCTGCCTTTTTCTGTGTATCAACAATTAGGGTTAGGCGATCTCCGCCCTATCCAAATGACGATACAACTGGCTAATCGCTCTGTCAAGAGACCCAAGGGGGAAATTCATGATGTTCTTGTCAGAGTTGGGGAGTTCATTTACCCTGTTGATTTTGTAGTTCTTGAGACACAACCTGTGTCTAATACCAATCATAGGGCTCAAACTCCTGTCATCTTGGGACGACCATTCCTGGCTACAGCAAATGCCATCATCAATTGTAGGAATGGGTCAATGAGGATAACTTTTGGTGACATGACGAGAGAAGTGAATGTCTTCAGCATGCAACCTCGTAGGATAAAAGAGCAAACATTCGAGGTTAACTTTGTCAGAAACAATTGTGAGGAGAAAAGTAAAGATGAGTCGCAAGTTTGTGATTCTCTTGAAGTGGAAAATCCTATTATCCGAGTACCCTTTCAAAAGGGGAAAGTTGATTTGGATATTTTCACTTTCAGTGAGCCAACCGTGAATGTATCCCATGAGGATACAATTCAAGAACCTCCGATTGATATATCTTTTGAAGACCTCTTCGCTGACGAAATCATGTGTTTGGATGAGCCAACTCGGGGTCGGTTAACTAATTGTACATCTCTGAAGGAAAATGTTGACCTCAGTTTTGAGGAGTTGTATGAAGATGAGCTGGAATTTCTTAACATTGGGAATAAAGAAATTCAGAGTAAAAAAAGTGGTGATGAAGAAATTTTTAGTGAACATTGTGGTGAAATGAGGATGAATAACAATGAGCAATTAAAATTGGAAATACCTAAGGCTCAGAAAATAATTGAACTCGTTTCCCAACTGAGCCCGCGCAAACAGACACATTGGAACAATGGGAAATGGGCCAGAGGGAAACGACCAAAGAAAAGCCAAGGCGATGGACACACTTGTATATATTCCTTGTAAATAATTTTTTGTACTCTTTTGTAAATAATAAAAAAAAAGAGAAAAAGAAGAAAATGAGGGACTTTTGTGCAAATTCATTTAAAAGAGTTCTACAACTTTCAAAACCCTAGGTTTCTACATATTACTTCTCCCTAGGGTCAAACTCCTTCACTTCTTTCAAACTTCAAATTCCTAGGTTTGTAAATATTACTTTTTACCTAGGGATAAAAGTGGGACTCTCAACCTTTTCCCCTATAAATATCCTCTTTACCCTCCCCCTCCTCTCTTCAAACGCAAAAACAATCTCAGATCTGAAACCTCCCTTCGAGCGCCGCCCTCTGCAATTTTTCCCTTCCACAGAGCCTTCCTTCCTGCCGCGCTTCCGCGACCCTGGCCGCAGATCCGCGGTATCCTTGATGTTTTCAGAGCGCCGCCAAAGTCTTCACCAGTCGATTTTTGACGCTCGTGGCCGATCTGGTGCCACAGATTTCATCAGACCTTTCCTGTGCCCTCTGCAAGATCGGAATTTTTTTCCCCCACGAATTCTGGGGGCGGTTTGAATTTCGATCTATCCTTTCTATTGATTTGATCTAAATTCGTAGCATGGCACCTAGTATTTTTTCTGAGAAAGATTTTGGGAAAATTTTGTGTGATTCTAATGGCTATGGACATATGTTTTTAGATCGAATTAGGGCGTGGGATTGGTATGCTTAGTGTACGATAATACTGAAAACGATGCCTTTTACTGTCCTAAATTGGTAGCACTGTTCTACACATCCATTGATCATGCATCCATAGATCTAAACACATACCAATTCACCGTGCACATGCCTCTAGGCGACTTGTTTATCATGCTTCCTCTCCTTGAGAAAATCACCTGTCCTAAGTATCACACAGCACAGCGACCCTCTCTCACTTATCGATTACATGATAGTTATGGGGGCTCGCTGTACGGAACAAGACCGCGGGCTAAAGGCCAGCACCACTTTTAGGAACGTACACTGCGTTGGACGCTGGATCCAACGTAACATCTTAGGGCTGGACCACACAACTTCATTCAACCGCCCGGTGTTTCACGATTTGATGACTAGGCAACACACGGTCTGTTTAAACAAGACCATCTTCCACGCGATCATTGCCAACTCCCCCCGCACTCGGGGTGCCAAACACTCCCACCCTATTCTGATTACGCGTCTGTGTAGGACTTTCCTACCGGACGCCGTATTTGATTCCTTTGACCGAGTGTTTGTGACACCTGAGCGACCCACCAGCTCCTATAACAGCTGTTTGCACGCGGTTTGGACTCCTAGTGTCCAGCCCGAAGATGTACCGGTGGAGTCCTCTTCGGAGGAAAGTCTAGAGGAGGAAGATGAGCCTCAGTTTTGGCGTCAGGATCCCCCAACAGATTCACGTGCCTTCATGTCCACCATCTGGAAGGGCATGAAGAAAATTTTTAGGGGGCAAGTAAGACTTAGGAAGAAGGTGGAGGAGCAATCCTCTAGGTTGGACCGCATTGAGGCGGGGTTGCGGTGATCTCAGTCGGTTGGACCCAGCACCACCGCTAGTCCAAAGCGACGGAGGGAGTGATTTCATACCTTTACCTATTTCATGCATCTTTTATCTTGCATACATTGGGGACAATGCATGAGATAGGTATGGGGGGGTAGATTCTAACCTAGGATTTTCATTTTCTTTTTAGGCTTTTTATTTTTATTTTTTAGGATTTTCGTGTTCTTTTTAGTTTTTTTTATTTTCTTTTAGATTTTACCTTTCTTTGTAGATTTTTTATTTTCTTTTAGATTTTACTTTTTCTTTTAGAAAAATAAAAAATATATATATATATAAAAAATATTAAAAAAAGGAAATTCTTGATCCATGTTTAAAGAATCAAAACTTGACTTTAGGGATTAAGGAAGCTCTTAACTATGATTTCTAATTATAAGTCGAAAAGAGGAGTTTTGTTGGATTTTTAGGTTAAGTAATAAAGGATAAGAAAGATTACTAGATTTTAATTCTTTCTTTAGGATATATACATTAAACATATTGAGGGATTAATCAAAGACTTTGTGACTTTATTTACATATATATATAATAAAAAAAAGAAGAAAAATAAATAAATAAATAAATATATATGTATATAAATAACTAAATAAATACTTAGCCACTAATTAAGCTGGTTAGTCATGCCTCAAGAAGCATGGCTAGTCACGCCTAAAGGTGGTTAAGTCCTTAGTATTCGTGGCCTAGTTTACTCGAGTCCTCGAACCCGAGGGATGTTTTCTCATCTGGTGCCCTAAGACCGACTGGTTTGGGAGTCATCGGTAAGAGGCTCGTTACAAGGGTAAATTAGAAAGCCTAAGGAAGCTAAGGAAATGTAAATAAAAAAATAAAAAAATAAAAAAAATATATTGTTATATATATTAGTAAATAAATGAACTTAGTCTAAGAAAGATCCTTCATATTTATAGATGTATATATACTAGGATTGATGCAAAATCTAATTTTTGATCTTTTTCTTAAAAACTTAACCTAAATTGAAAACAAAACTCTAAATAGACGCTTATAAGAGGAATGACAAGTTTAGGGTAACCTGAAACCTATAACTCAAGTAAGAATCTTGAAAACATGGATCAAAATTTTCACTAACACTTTTATTTTATTCTTTATGGATTTTGTGGGTGCAATCCGCTGAAAACCCTCAGGAGACAACACTCCTCCTCTAGGGTAACCTAGAGGTTTAACGGCTTGTTGCACGTGCTCAGTGCAATCGTGTCACCTACGAAAGTGGTGTAATAATCTAGTTAGGATTTTCTTTTTCTTTCCTTTTTGCTCGGGGACGAGCAAAAGCTAGGTATGGGGGTGTGATTGTAGTTCATTTTTGCATCATCTTTCACCTCTATACCATGCATTATATCAATAAAAATTGGTTTTTTACCCTTTTTCTCTCTATTTTTGCAGGTCCATATTTTATGGAGAAGAGGCCCATAAATCCATGTAATTATCAAAGAATTAAAGGATTAATCAAGGCCCAAAAGAGAAGCCCAAGAGTTGAGCCCAGGTTCTGGAGTCATCATGCGCCCAGTCAGACTTCTAGAAGCGCCAACGTGGCTAACAACATGCGAAAAAACAGCAACAGAATTCGCTAGCATAACGGCCTAGATTCTGCCGCGAAAACGCGGCTCTGGCCGCGATTCCGCGGCAGTTATCTGGCCGTTGAGCCCGAGATTTGATCCAACTGTCTGGATTCTGGAGCCTTCTTCTCTGAGGCCTATAAATAGACCATCAGGGCCAGTGCGAGAGGGAGAGGAGAGAATAGAGAAAAGAGCTTGTAATTTTTGGTTTTTCTCTAGTTTTTAGTGCTCTTAGTCTTCTTCTTCCTCCTAGAAATTCTGCAAGAGAGAGATAGTGAGAGAGTGAGAGCTTGTAATCAAGGGGTGACAACTTGAAGCAAAGCAAGGATTAATCCAATCTCCTTTCTCTTCTATTGCAATTTCTAGTGCTTTTCATTACTTGCTTTATTTCCTTCAAGCTTTACTTTCATAGCATAATGTTTTGTTGTTTTCTTTTTAGTGTAATGGATAGCTAACTTCTTCTAACATGACTAGCTAACCACTAACTTTGCTAACTCTTGGGTGATTGCTAATTCTTAATCTTGTAAATGTTGAGTCTCTTTCATCCCCGATGGGTTACTTTCATTCTTGGCAAACTCTTGTTGTAATTCCATATGATTCATGTGTGCCTCATTTAGAGCCTTGTCTTGAGAACAAGTGCCTTGATGGAACATGGATATGGAGCACCAACCATATGCTATCTGTTGTACAACTTTCTTACTTCAATGCTAACGTGATTTATGGCCTTGAATGACTAATGAATTTTGTATCTTCTTCCTTAGCATCCCTTGAGTGACACTCCTCGATTCCACCATTGAAAGTCTATCTTGAGAGCCGATGAAATCAATGAGGCTACAAGACAAGTCCAAGATGATCAGCCATCCATCAAGTGGGAAAGTACATTGACCAACAAGCAAGACAAACACTTGCCGATGAATCAACATGAGGCATGCATCACCATAATGGAGATTAGTAAGTTAGCAAATTAGTAAGGTTAGCTAGTCATGGTTTTTCCCATCTAAAAGTCTTTTACAAGTTTTTCTTCTTTTAGTATTCTTTCTAAAGCAATTCTTGTTTTCAAATTCTTTTCACTTTCTTTCATCGTTTCTATTTTCATGTACAAATTCACCGCAAATCCTTTCACCTATTTTTCCATGTCTTTTTCATTCTTTTGAAACAAAGAAGAACTTTCGTTTTCTTTCTTCAACATCGAACCGTAAAGCTTCTATCGCGAGCTCTCCTTGAGGATCGACCCGTATAGCCTATGCTACTATGGTGATTTGGAAGGAATACATTAAGCATTGTGAATACATTTTGGAGTAATTAAGCACCTAAGGTTGACTCTAAACCTTCTCTCTTTTGTTGAATATCTGTGCAATTCTACTCCCCTATTCCTACCTTATCAGCTGTACTTACTGCCAAGCCATGATTCATGTGTTTGAGGAGTGTCCTGTGTTTCAAGCTCAACAACACTTTCCAGAACCGATGAATATGACATTTTCAAGGCCGAATAATAATTCTTACACACCAACGTACAATCCTGACTGGAGAAATCACCTGAATTTCTCATGAAGCTAAAACAATAATGACCACTCACGATCAAATCATGCAAGCTACTTCCATCATTACAATAATTCTTCTAATCATCAATCCAACTTTTTCAATTACCATCATAATTCTCCCAACCATCCGCCCAATTTTTTAAACTATCAACAAAATTTTTCCAACCAAGCTCCACAATCTTTCTTCCAGAATCCTCAACTAGGAAGGAGAATGACTGACTTTGAGAGAAATATGGAAAGGTACATGAAGAATCAAGATTCCCTCATGCAAACCATACGAAGGCTAGAGGTTCAAATGAGCCAATTTGCCAATCTACAAAATGAGAGATAAAAAGGTACCTTGCCTAATCAGCCAATAATGAATCCTAAGAATTCTCAACAAGCTCATTTGGCTGAGGATCAATTATTGAATCAATATAATTCTGTTCATACATTGAGGTCGGGAAAGAAAGTTGATAATCAAGTGTCAACATCATCTAAACCCATTCAGCACAACCACCTCAAGAATCCACATCATCTAGTCCCAATCCGTCCAAATCTGACGAATCTGAAATAAATAAGTCAACCAGTCAGGTGCACCAGCCTATAGTACCATTTCCTAATAGGCTGAAAAACAACAAGCAAAATCTACACATGGATAAGATAATTGAGATCTTCAATCAAGTGAAGATAAATGTGCCACTTCTTGATGCCATCTAACAAGTCCCATCTTATGCAAAATTTCTTAAGGACATATGCACCAAGAAGAGAAAGAATAATGTACTCAAGAAAGTCTTTTTAGCCACTAACATTAGTGAGCTACTGTCAGGTCTGATCCCTGTCAAGGACAAGGATATGGGTTATCCCACCATTACCTGCACCATAGGATAAGCTGAGATTAGTCGTGCACTTCTTGACTTTGGGACAAGTATCAACTAGTTCCCATTCTCAGTTTATCAATAACTCAGATTAGGTGATCATAGTCCAACTGGAGTTACTATCCAGCTGGCTGACCGTTCTGTGAAAGTTCCAAAGGGAGAAATCAATGATCTCCTTATTCGAGTTGGGGACTTTATCTACTCCGTTGATTTCAAGTTCTAGAGACACAACATGTGTCCAATCCTAGGGCTCAAACTCATGTTATCCTAGGTCAACCATTCTTTGCTATTACCAATGTCATTATCAATTGTAGGAATAGGTCCATGAGGTTAACCTCTGGGGACATGACTAGAGAAGTCAATGTCTTCAACCTAGGAAAGCAACCTCGTAATGTAGAGGATCAAACATTTGAAGTCAAAAGTGAACATAGGGAAGAATTGAAATTAGAATCTGAGTGTGACTTCAGGTTAGAGTCTGACGACTTTAATCTTGATTAGGTTGTCGAGTCTGCTGTGAATTGGGCCTCGAACCCTATTTCACCAAATATGGAGCCAATAAATTTGACTCACTCTTCCAGTGAGCCTTCCTCTTCCTTAGAATTGAAACCTTACTTGCGCATCTCAAGTACGTCTATCTAGGCGAACAAGAGACCTTTCCTGTTATTATTGCCTCATTTAAATGATAGGCAAGAAGAAGATCTTAAAGCAATTCTGAGAAAACATAGGGAAGCCATTGGTTAGACCATGACTGATATATAAAGAGATTGAGTCCAACCATACTTCAACATAGCATTCATCTCAATGAAGATGCAACACCTAAAAGAGACCCGCAGCGTAGGTTAGACCCTATAATGCAAGAGGCTGTTCATGCTGAAATTGTGAAACTCTTAGACAATGGGATAATCTATCCCATTTCTGACAGCCAATGGGTTTGTTCTGTCCACACGATTTCAAAGAAATCCGGTTTCACCGTAGTGAAAAACGAGAACAAAGAGTTGGTCCAAACTCGACTTCCCATGAAAATTTGAGTTTGCATTGACTATAGGAAGCTTAATGCAGCAACTCGTAAGGACCATTTTCTACTTCCCTTCATTGATCAGATGCTTGAACGATTGGCGAGCCACGAGTATTACTATTTCTTAAACGATTACTTAGGGTATAATCAGATTCCTATTGCACCTGAGGACCAAGAAAAGACTACGTTCACATGTCCATTTGGGACATTTGTTTATCATCAAATGCATTTCGGCTTATGCAATGCCCCAGTAACATTTCAACATTGCATGTTGAGTCTTTTCTCTAATTTGGTGGAACGATTCTTAAAAATATTCATGGATTATTTCTCCATCTATGGAGATACATTCACTCAATGTCTTTACCATTTAGAACTCGTTCTCCAACGTTGTGCTGAGAAAAATCTGATACTGAACTGGGAGAAATGCCACTTCATGGTAAGATATGAAATTTTCTTGGGTCATGAAATCTCCAAGAAAGGGATTGAAATAGATAGAGCCAAGATTGAGGTTATTACTAAGCTTCCCATGCCCAAGTGCATGAAGGATATTCGATCCTTCTTAGGACACGCCGGTTTCTACCGAAGATTTATCAAGGATTTTAGTAAGATTGCTTGACCCTTGACTAATCTGTTAGCTAAGGACGTGTCCTTCACTTTCGATATTGAATGTATGAATCTTGGGAAGAGCTTAAGAGAGAGCTTATTTTTGCACCAATCATATCTGCTCCGGATTGGTCTAAGACGTTCGAAATCATGTGCGACGCTTCTGATTTTGCCATAGGCGCTGTCCTTGGATAGCACATTGATAACAAACAGCACGTGATTTACTACTCTAGTAGGACTCTCAATGATACTCAATTGAACTGCATGACTACTGAGGAGGAATTCTTAGCAGTAGTGTTTGCCTTAGAGAATTTCGTCCCTTCCTACTAGGGTCCAAAACCACTATTTTCACTGATCATTCTGCGCTTAGGTACCTCATGATGAAGAACGATGCCAAGGCCTGACTCATTCCTTGGATCCTCCTTCTTCAAGAATTTGATCTTGAGATTCGAGATAAGAAAGGCATAGAAAATGTCGTTGCTGACCATCTCTCAAGAATCCCAAACTCTCCATGCAACGAATTGCCCATAAATGAGGACTTTCCTGATGAAAATCTCTTAGTTACCTTTAGGGAATCTTGGTTTGCTGATATAGTGAATTACTTAGTCACAAACTAAACTCTGTCTCATTGGTCTAAAAACAATATATCCGGTTCTTATCTCAAGTCCGGTATTTCTTTTGGGAGGAACCGTATCTTTTTAAGTACTGTTCTGATCAAATTATTAGGAGATGCATTCCTGATGAAGAGGTTAAGAGTGTTTTATCCTTCTGTCACGAACTTGCATGCGGTGGACATTTTGGTCCCCGCAAGACTGCTGAAAAGGTGCTACAAAATGGGTTCTATTGACCCACTTTATTCAAAGATGCTTATGAATTTTACAAGACGTGCCCTAGATACCATATGATAGGAAGGATCTCAAAACGAGATATGATGCCCCTCAACCCAATTCTAGAAATAGAACTCTTTGATGTTTGGGGCATCGACTTTCTGGGTCCATTCCTAATTCATTTGGAAACCAATCATACTGGATATTGTGGACTATGTGTCTAAGTGGGTAGAAGCCATTTCAAGTAAAACTAATGATAACAAAGTTGTCATAAAGTTTTTGAAAGAAAATATTTTCTCACGCTTCGGAATCCCTCGTGCTATCATCAGTGATAATGGTACTCACTTTTGCAATAGAACCTTTGAAGCTCTTATGCGAAAGTATGTCATAACTCACAAGTTATCCACACCTTATCATTCTCAAACCAGTAGGTAGGTTGAGGTCTCCAATAGACAAATCAAGCTTATTTTGGAGAAGACTGTAAACCAAAATTGGAAAGATTGGTCCACCAAACTTGTAGATGCCCTATGGGCCTGCAGGACCGCTTTCAAGATGATTTTAGGGATGTTTCCTTATAGCTTAGTCTTTGGGAAGGCTTGCCACCTACCCGTTGAGTTAGAGCACCGGCCTTATGGGCAATCAAGCAGCTAAATTTTGACTTGACTAAGGCCGGTGACCTTCGAAAATTACAAATTTTTGAATTAGAGGAGTTGAGAAATAAGGCCTATGAAAATGCTAAGATCACTAAAGATAGAGTTAAGATTTTTCATGATAAACACTCATAAGAAAAACCTTTGTCCCTGGACAAAAAGTCTTACTCTATAATTCTAGGCTTCATCTTTTTTTAGGAAAATTAAAATCAAGATGGACTGGTCCATTCATTGTAAAAACCGTATTTCCATACGGTGCTGTAGAAATCAGTGACACCAAGAATGGAAATGACTTTAAGGTAAATGGTCAACGCCTTAAACCTTTCTTGAAATCAGTACCGGTAAATGAAACGATTATGGGTTTTTTCGACCCAGTGTATCGGTAACTTTCCTCTTTTGCATTCTATTTTCATGCATCTATACATTTCTTTCATACATTGGGGACAATGCATGAGATAAGTGTGGGGGAGGGCTCTAACATGACTAATATAACTAAAAAAAGAAAAAAGAAAAAATATATAAAAAAAGAAAAAATAATATATATATAAATTTTGAAAGAAAAGAAAAATATTTTGATTTTTTTTTGTAAGAAATTAAGTTAATTTTAAGGAATAGGAAAATCATAATTAGGATTTCTTATACTTGGTCAAAATAAGATAACTTATTTGATATTCAGGGTTAGGAAGAAAATTGATGGAAGTAATTAAACTTGATTTTTATCTTGAAATATGTACACTTTATACACTTACACACTTAGGGTTTAAGACAAAAATTCTTATGCCTTATAAAAAAAGAAGAATATATATATATATATATATATATATATATATATATATATATATATATATATATATATCTATATATATATGCAAATATAGTTATTAATTAGCGAGGTGCTTTGGCCTAAGCAAGCCTTGGTATTTATGCAAAAGATAATTAGATAATTTTAATATATTTATATATATATCCTCTGACTAAGCTGGGTATTTGTGCCTCATGAAGCATAAGTATTTACGCCAAAAGGGGTATATTTTATAAATAAAAATCCTTGGTTTCGTGGCCTTGTTTGCTTGAGTGTTTAAGTCCTTAGGTGTTATGGGCAATCAAGCAGCTAAATTTTGACTTGACTAAGGCCGGTGACCTTCGAAAATTACAAATTTTTGAATTAGAGGAGTTGAGAAATAAGGCCTATGAAAATGCTAAGATCACTAAAGATAGAGTTAAGATTTTTCATGATAAACACTCATAAGAAAAACCTTTGTCCCTGGACAAAAAGTCTTACTCTATAATTCTAGGCTTCATCTTTTTTAGGAAAATTAAAATCAAGATGGACTGGTCCATTCATTGTAAAAACCGTATTTCCATACGGTGCTGTAGAAATCAGTGACACCAAGAATGGAAATGACTTTAAGGTAAATGGTCAACGCCTTAAACCTTTCTTGAAATCAGTGCCGGTAAATGAAACGACTATGGGTTTTTTCGACCCAGTGTATCGGTAACTTTCCTCTTTTGCATTCTATTTTCATGCATCTATACATTTCTTTCATACATTGGGGACAATGCATGAGATAAGTGTGGGGGAGGGCTCTAACATGACTAATATAACTAAAAAAAGAAAAAAAGAAAAAATATATATAAAAAAGAAAAAAATAATATATATATAAATTTTGAAAGAAAAGAACAATATTTTGATTTTTTTGTAAGAAATTAAGTTAATTTTAAGGAATAGGAAAATCATAATTAGGATTTCTTATACTTGGTCAAAATAAGATAACTTGTTTGATATTCAGGGTTAGGAAGAAAATTGATGGAAGTAATTTAAACTTGATTTTTATCTTGAAGAAATATGTACACTTTATACACTTACACACTTAGGGTTCGAAGACAAAAATTCTTATGCCTTATAATAAAAGAAGAAAATATATATATATATATATATATATATATATATATATATATATATATATATATATATATATATATATATATATATATATATATGCAAATATAGTTATTGATTAGCGAGGTGCTTTGGCCTAAGCAAGCCTTGGTATTTATGCAAAAGATAATTAGATAATTTTAATATATTTATATATATATATATATCCTCTGACTAAGCTGGGTATTTGTGCCTCATGAAGCATAAGTATTCACGCAAAAAAGGGGTATATTTTATAAATAAAAATCCTTGGTTTCGTGGCCTTATTTGCTTGAGTGTTTAAGTCCTTAGGGTGTTTTCTCACCTGGTGCCCTAGACTGTCCGGTTTGGGTGTCACCGACTAAAGGCTCGTTACATTGGCAGATTAGAAAGCCTAATGGAATTGAGGAATAAATACCACAAAAAAATAAAAATAAAAATAAAAATAAAAATAAAAATAAATAAATAAATAAATATAAATAAGACATAAGAGTTAATGTTAAAGAACCCTTAGTCATACTTCACGGTCACGAAAGTGCATATGACTCAGGGTAAAGTAATAGACTAGATAAGAAATACAATTTGACTCCTTATTTTGATTGATGACATGTTTTTGAATAGAGACTAAGTGTAGGAATGAAAAATTCAATATTCCTATAACTTATAGGTTACTTGAACTCTTACAAATATACTTCAAATATTTTCTCTCTTTTCAAAATGCTTTTAAAAAATACTACCATTTTTTCTCTTTATAGATTTTGTGTGTGCAATCCACTGAAAACCCTCACGAGACGAAACTCGTCCTCTAGGGGTAACCTAGAGGTTTAACGGCTTGTTGCATATGCTCAGTGCAATCGAGTGACCTGCGAAAGTGGTCAATAATTGATTAGGATTAGTTTTGATGTTTTGCTTGAGGGCGAGCAAAAGATAAGTGTGGGGGTGTGATCGGTCACATATATTGCATATATATTGTCACATTATCATGTTTATTATATAATAAATCCTATTAATAAGCCTTTATTTTCTTTATAAAATGCAGGCCGATTGCTAAAAGAAAAGGAAGAGAAATGAGCCCAAAAACCATCAAATTCTGATTTAATTCAGAATTAATTTGAAATCAGAAAATCAGGGCAGATCATGGCAAATCAGAGATGTTGAAAACTGATTAAAATGAATCTTCCCAAATCAAATGGTTAAAGTCAAAGATCAAAGGCCGCTTTTTCAAATCTAGGAGCTATAATGGGGAAACCAGCAGGAGATAAAGCCATATTACTAAACCGGGGAGTGCTACCAACCAGGTGTGGCTACCTGGCCACACCATGGCTGCAGAAACGCGGCCAAAGCCACATTTTTGCAGCTTGGTTGAAGTGGTTGGGGGAGCATTTGCTCCCCTTATCTTCGTACGCCCTCCCCCGTTTGGTTTTTACCTATAAATACTGCATTTTTCAGAGAAAAAGGGACCGAAAATTAGTTTAAGTTTTTCTCCTTGTTTTTAGGGTTTAGGTTCTTTGTTAGATAGTATAGAGAAGTTGTATCTCTATTTTCTAATTTATAGTTCAGTCTAAATACCATTGAGAGAGAGAGAGAAAGGAATAGAGTGATTGCAATCTGAAGATTGAAGTAACATCAATAAAGGATCAAGCTTTCTCTTCTTCTACTCTAATTCACGGGTATGTCTTGTTTTATTTATATGTCTTGTTTTACATCATTCATATTTAGCTAAACTTATTTTCTGGGCTCAATATCGTCCCTCTCTTTGATCCCTCTTATTTTGAATAATTTTTTATGTAATGAACCCAAAGGAATCATATGTATGCCTTAAACTAAGCCTTTCTTCTTTGAAAGTGTTCTTAAAGGCACATGATGATGGATTTGGATTTCTAAACTTCTATTTCTTTTAAATATCACTTGAACTTGCTTTTATTTCATACTTGAAAGAAAATTTGATGATTTAACATTCAGTTCAAGAGGATTTTTTAAGAAAAAGAGTTAAATTTTTCTAAACAATCTTATTTGCTTTTCTTAAGACTTTCGAAACTAAAGCTTAAGTTTTTGCCTATATTCAAGTTGAGGCACTAAGAATTTCAAGAGAAGAACACACTGTTGAGTAGTAAGATAGTGAGCCCAGATCTTCTTCCTATATTAAAATCAACAAAATACTCTTCAAGCTTTTTAAAGATCAACTTTTCCAAAGCCTTTTCCAAGTTTTAAATTTTCTTTAAATCACTTCCCTTCTCTCCATTCTCTTTTTCAATATAAAAAAAAGAAAGAAAACACAAACAACTTTTTTTGTTATTTAACAATTCATTGAAAAGCTTCTATCGCATTCCTCCTCGTGGACACGACTCGTTAGCCCAAAGCTAGACGGTAATTCTCATTGCTCTTTCAATTCGTAATCACTTATTCAGGATGAATAATAATAATTGTGACCAAGGTCCCAGATATCTTAATCAAGATGAATAATAATAACTGCGATCAAGGTTGCAGAGTCTCATTCAAGGTCGCAGTTTGACATATTGTACTCTTTTGTATAGGAAAAAATGAAAGTAAGGGTTACCCAAGCTTCATGGGAAAGAATAAACTTTTCTTATTATCAAGATGATTCATGTAAAAATAAATTATATTAAAATCTAAATCTTTCTTGAACAGTAAATCCTCTATGTCATTTCTAGCAATATGTATTTATTATCTGGATTCTGATATGCAATAATATTATAAAGAATCAATATTTTTTAAGTTAATATTATGAATTAATTCTTGATGAATTAAGAATTTGATGATTATTTATACTGCGACCTTGGTCTCAATTATATCAATTTCAACATTTTTTCAGAAGCTAGAAGGGAAATTTAGAAAAGAAAAAGAAATAAATTACCCAGAGGTGGCTTTATCAAAAAATTCTTGATGCGTATTTGTTTTGGGGCTGCAGGCTAGTGTAATACTTTCATTTAGATTCCTGAATTTGACTGAGTATTGCCTTTCTCTGCTGTGTCGAAGTCAGGGTCAGTAATTTATACCTTAGCAGTGGAATAGTCTCCTTAGCTTGTTGAATTGTTTCCTTAAATGATTTTTTTCTTTTGTTTTGGGTAAACAAAACCGGAGCCATAATGATCTATTTCTATACGCTTGCATCCTTTGACTCCCTTCTCTATAGATTCTGTGGAGACATCCACAGTCTTTCCTTTAAAGCTTCCTTTCCCCCCAAAATGGGAGTATGTTCCTTGCTTTTATTCTCTGAAGCTTTATCTTTCTGGGTATCAAGTATTTGTTAAGTTAAGTTTAGAGTAAAACTTGAAAAATTAGAACTTGTAATACACCTCACATTTTTTATGCTTAATATCCTTCTCTTCCTTCCTCTTTTTTTCCTTCTCCTGCTCCTTACTTCTCTTATCCTCCTCGACTTCTTCCTCCTCCTTTTTCCTTTTCTTCTCCTTCTCCTCCTTTCTCTTTGGCTCTTTCTTCCGCTCCTCCTTTTCCTTCTTCCTCTTCTCTACCTTCTCTTCCTTCCTCTTTTTTTCCTTCTCCTCTCGCTCTTTCCTCCTATTCTTCTCCTTTTCCTTCCTTCGATTCTTCTTCTTCTAATTCTTCTTCTTCATCTTCTCTACTTCCTCTTTTTTTTCTTTCTCCTTCTCTTCCTTTCTCCTCTTCTCTTTATCCTCCATCTCTTTCTTCCTCTTCTCTACCTCCTCTTCCTTTCTCCTCTTCTCCTTCTTCTCCTTCTTCCTTTTCTCCTTCTCCTCTTTCTTAATATTTATTGCTCTTAACAACTCTTCTTCCTCCTCCTTCACCTTCATCTTCTGTTTTTATTTCTTTAATTTTTCTTCTTTCTCTTTTCTCTCCTCTTCTTCTTTATGTCTTCTTTTTTAGCTTTCTCATCATTTATTTGTTCATTTTTTTCTAGCTCATATACTCTGTTCTTCAGATAAAAATTTTCAACCTCAGAATATGTACTTCTTCAGGGTTCTGACAAATAACCTGTAATAGTTTCTTTTTCCGTACTCTTCTCAACTATATTCACAGGTTCTTGTTCCTCTAGAATGTCAGCTTCAATATTTTCATCATATATCTGCTCTTCTTCTTCTGTAGCAAAGTCTATCATAATTTTTTCATCCGTGAAAATGTTGGCCATGATTTAAATTTGAAAGTCATGTAAAACATATATCAATATATAACCAATATTTCGGAACTACAAGTTATCTTTTTGCCAAGACTGTGACCTTCGTCGCAGTCAAAATAAGAATATGCCAGGTACAATTAAATACTGTGACCTTAATCCTAGTATGAAATTTTATCTTCAAACAATTTATTAACCAGGGCTGCGACCTTAGTCGCAATACTACTAAAATTTTATATTATATTTTAGTTGTCTTTTAAAAACAACGACAATAGTCGCACTCATCAAAAAACATCAAATTATTGGGAATAAATAACACTACAGTTAAATTCATATTCTTTTTAACAAAATTGTAGACAAAATGTGTATAGTGTTGTTTTATATTAACATTTCCTTCTTCAATCTCTGATAGATTGATTTCAAGTTGGGCTTTACTAATATTGTGGAGGTTCCATCTTACCGTTTTTGGAGTTTTCTCCTCCATTCTCTTTCTTTGCTCAAAAATTTTAGCCCTTTCACGTAACTAATACTGCAACAGGTATTAGTATATCAGTTTATATAATCAGTGGCCATATATATGCAATTTATAATAATTTTTAACAAATAGAAAATTTATACTTATAAGAATTTGCACTGAGCATCCTTGTAGCTCAAATGTAGTATACTTAAAAATGTCCATGGATTCAAGGAGGAACTGCTACACAGTTTTAGTCCAACAAATGGTCTTCATCAGCTAAATATTAGCAATTTACTTCACCAAATACCAGGGCACTATTCATTTGCTGCCAGAGAAGAAGAGAGTCGCCAGCTGAGGCTAAATATATAGGAATTTATGTACCTCAGCCGTCAGCTGAGATAGTTTCTCAGCCCGCGTGTCATGCTAAAATTTGAGCCAAAAATTTGTGGCATAGTTTAGGCGCTAGAAAGACAAAACATCCAGCTCAAATGACCATCAATTAATTTACAGTTACAAAATAACTAAAATACCCTCAGTTTTACTTTTAACCTAGCCAAAACTATTCCTTCCTAAAAATTTTACTGATATGAAAATTTGAGTTTTTCAAATCAAAATCAGTTTCAGTAATCTTGAGTTATAAATTTTTAATTCATCCGCACCAAAATTTAAATTTATAAAACAAGATCTGATTAAGATGACGAGTAAGAAAGCAACAGCTGAAAAAGGTAAAAAAAAACATGTATGAAACCTTATAATATTGGTTGCCCTAGCAAAAAGTTTATGGGTTTTTTCAAAAAAATTTCAAATCATATATATTTAAAGAACTTTTTCACTTTTTAAACATCATTTCGCTTTAGATCGCAGTCTCCATGCTAAAAAAATTTGATTTCACCATCTAATTTTCTAAAAAATAAAAAATGAAAACCATTTTTAATCAACACGGAAATAGAAATTTTTTTAGCGTCGAGACTGCGATCTAAAGCGAAATGATGTTTAATAACTGAAAAAGTTCTTTAAATGCATAAGATTTGAAAAAATTTCAAAAAAACCATAAAATTCTTGCTAGGGCAACCAATATTTTAGGTTCACGCGTGTTTTTTACCTTTTTCGGTTGCTGTTTTCTTGCTCATTATCTTGATCAGATCTTATTTTATAAATTTAAATTTTATTGTTGATGAATTAGAAATTTATAACTCAAGATTATTGATTTGAAAAACTTAAATTTTCAGATCAGTAAAATTTTTGGGGAGGAATAATTTTGGCTAGGTTAAAAATAAAACTTTGGGTATTTTGGTCATTTTGCAACTGTAAAGTGATCGATGGTCATTTGAGCGGAATGTTTTATCTTTTTAGCGTCTAAACTCTGCCACAGATTTTCGGCTGAGATTTTACCACGTCATGCAGGCGGAGAACTCTCTCAGCTGGTAGCTAGGGTACAGAAACCCCTATATATTAAGCCTCAGCTTGCGACTCTCTTCTTCTCTGGCAGTAAATGCACAGTGCCCTGGTATTTAGTGGAGCAAATTGCTAATATTCAACTGATGAAGACCATTTGTAGGGCTAGCTGTGTGGTAGTTTCTCCATGAATCTATGGACAATTTTAGGCATACTACATTTGAGCTGCAAGGATGCTCAGTGCAAATTCTTGTAAGCATAAATTTTCTATTTGTTAAAAATTACTGTAAATTACATATATATGGTCACAGATTGTATAAAGTGATATACTAATACTTGTTGCAATATTGGTTATGTGAAAGGGCTAAAATTTTTGAGGAAAGAAAGGGATTGAGGAGAAAACTCCCAGGGCATTGAGTTTGGGACCTCTACAATATTAGCAAAGCCCTACTTGAAATCAATCTATCAGAGATTGAAGAAGAAAAAGTTAGTATAAAACAACACTATACATATTTTGTCTATAATTTTGTTAAATATGATTATAGCTGGAGTATTATTTATTCTCAATAATTTTTTTTTATGACTGCGATTATATTTGCAATTTTGAAAAGACAACTAAAATATTGTATACAATTTTAATAGGACCGCGACCTTAGACTAAAGGTCACAATATGGTAAAATAAATTGTTTGAAGATAAAATTTCATACTGCGACTAAGTTCGCAATATGAAATTGTACCTGACATATCCTTATTTTGAATATGACCTTAATCGCAGTCTTGATGAAAAGACAGCTTTTACATTTTTTAGGCTGGGACTTTAGTCGCAGTTTTGAAATATTTCTTATATATTGATATATGTTTTACATGACTTTCAGGTTTTAAATTGATGGCCAACATTTTCAAGGATGAAAAATTATGATAGGCCTTGCAACAGAAGGAGAAAAGAAGGTACATGATAAAAATATTGAAGCTGACATTCCAGAGGAACAAGACCTGTGAATACAATTGAGGAGAACATGGAAAAAGCAACTATTGCAGGTTATTTGCCAGAACTCAAGGATAAAATAGCTAAAGAAGTATAGATTCTAAGGGTTAAATTTTTTTATCTAAAGAATGGAGTATATGAGCTAAAAAAATAAATTGAACAAATGAATGATGAGAAAGCTCAAAAGGAAGAAATACAGAACAAGAGAAGAGAGAAGAAATAGAAGAAAAATAAACAAACAAAAACAGAAGATGAAGGTGAAGGAGGAGATAGAAGAGCTCTCAAGAGCAGCAAAATGTTAAGAAAGAGGATGAGGAGGAGGGAAGAATGAGAAAAAGGAGGAGGAGGAGGGAAGAATGAGAAAGAGGAGAAGCAAAATAGGAGGAAGGAAGAGGAGGAGAAGAAAAAGAGCTGATAGAGAAGGAGAAAAGAGGAAGGAAGAGGAGGTAGAGAAGATGAAGAAGGAGAAGGAGAGGAAGAAGAATAGAGGAAGAAAGAGGAGGAAGGAGCAGGAAGAGAAGGAAAAAAAAAAAAGAAGGAAGAAGAGGTAGAGAAGAGGAAGAAGAAAAAGGAGGAGCAGGAGAAAGATCAGAAGAGAAAGAAAGAGAAAGAGGAGAAGAGGAAAACAAAGAAGGAGGAGAAGGAGAAAAGGAGGAAAGTCGAGGAGGATAAAAGAAGTAAGGTGCAGGAGAAGCAGGAGAAGGGAAAAAAGAGAAAGGAAGAGGAGGATATCAAGCAAGAAAAATATGAGATAACTATTACAGGTTCTGATTTTCTAAGTTTTACTCTAAACTTAACTTAACAAATGCTTGATATCCAGAAAGATAAATCTTCAAAGATTAAAAGTAAAGAACATACTCTCATTTTTGAGGGAAAAAGAAGCTTTTAAAGGAAAGACTTTGGATGTCTCCAAAGGATCTATAGTGAGGGGAGTTAAAGGACACAAGCGTACAGAAAGAGATTATAATGGCTCAGATTTTGTTTACCAAAAATAAAAGAAGGAGTCATTTAAGGAGACAATTCAATAAGCAAAGAAGAATATTCCATAAGCTGAGGCACAAATTACTGACCCTGACTTCGACACAACAAAGAAAGGCAACATTCAGTCAAGATTCCGGAATCTAAATGAAAGTATTATCGACACTAACCTGCAGCCTGAAAAACAAGCACTTATCAAGAATTTTTTTGACAAAGCCACCTCTTAGTAAGTTAATTTTTTTTCTTTTTTAAATTTTCCTTCTAACTTCTCAAAAATGTTAAAATTGATATAACTGAGACCAAGGTCGCAGTTTATATATAATCATCAAGTATTTAATTCATCAAGAAATAATTCATAGTATTAACTTTAAAAATATTTGTTATTTGCAGTTCTATTACATATCAGGATCCAGATAATACAATACATATTGTTAGAAATGACATAGAGGATCTACTGTTCAAGAAAGATTTAGATTCTAATGTTATTCATTTTTACATAAAGCATCTTGAAAATAAGGGTGGATTGAAAAGCTTATTCTTTCACAATGAAGCATGGGTAATACTTACTGTCATTCTTTCATTTTCTTTTCTTTACAAAAGAGTAAAATATGTCAAATTGTGGCCATGAATGAGACTCAACGATCTTGATCACAGTTATTATTATTCATCTTGAATAAGCTTGCAACCTTGATCGCAGTTATTATTATTAATCCTGAATAAGATGACTGCGACTTGGTCGCAGTGTACTAATACTTCAATGACATGGTATTCATATAAGTTTAGATGTTAATAATGCATTATATTTTTAATCTTTTAATATTTGTGTTGTCTAATGTTGACAACATGATGTTATATCTAAAAATATTGATCTCGAAGAATATTTCATCAAGAACAAACTAAAAGACTGGGCTAGTGATATATATTATATGTTCTTTCCGATCAATCATAAACACAGTGCTGATGATACTGGATTCCACTGGACCCTATTGGTTTTTGATTACCAAACACAAGAGTGATTTCTTATAGCTTTTTAGTTCCTGTGGATAAATCAAGCAACATCCTAAAGCTATACCAGTTTGATGCTAGAACAATAGTTAGTTAATCTTGATCATACATTTTCCTTTACTTTGAATTAAATTGCATTAATACTGGATGTTTTTTTTTATTTTTGTAAATGTAGAAAGAAAGAGTGTTACATATTTTTGAACAAGATTTTAAAAAAAGATGAAGAATAATTATATAAAGTATGCAAAATGTCCCCAATAGGCTATTGTTCACAGTTCGAAAGTTGTAAAATTTTCATCATTGTTTAAATCAAGAACAAATAATAAAAACCTAATCTTACTTTAAAATCTTTTTAAGAGAATTATATAGTGGCAAGAATAGGGTCGAATTCACAGAGACTTTTTAAAATTTTGATTTTAAAAATCTAAATCTAATTTTTAATCTAGCTAAAAAATCTTTGAGTAAAAGTTGGAGTCCTGTTTTAGAATTAAACTTCATTTAAAATATGGATTAAGATAAGAAGATCACTAACCTATAAAGAAAATAAGAAAAGGAGATTGAAAAAGAAGAAATTGAAAAGATGAATTAAAGGCGATGAAATGAAAAAATAGAAAACACTTACTTACATGTAAGACACATTAATTGAAAGTAAGAGTGAGAAAAGGTCGAGAGATAGGAAATTGGGAACCCAGAATGGTATACAGAGCCTTGGGTCACTGCTGCTAACGTCATCTAGATGTCTCCCTCCTCCAGATTCACCTTGAAGCCTTCCTCCTCCAGAAACTATTGAAAAAAAGTGAAGTGGTTCTAGAAGCTATAAAGAGAATATGAGATCATTCATAAAAGCATAAAACAAATCATGAAATTAAGAGAGTAGAATTGCATCACAGAAGTTATATAGAAAGAGTAGTGAAATTTTAGACTGAGAATATGCACAGTTTGAATTGAAAAGGACTGAATTTCATTAATAAATCGTCGTTACGAACTCTCCAATCTCGCATTATAACTTAACACACACTTCTCTCTCTAACATAGCCTTTACAACCCTTCGGTGTACATATTTCTTCAGAAAAATCAGTATTTAAAGGAAAAAGGTAAAGAGGGAGAGTGTATGACGATAGGGGAAGCAAACGCTCCCCCTGATCTCATCACATGGCCGCGAAAATGCGCTCAATAAGGGGAGCAGACACTCTCCTTTATCTCATCACATGGCCGCGAAAACGTGGCCCAAGGCGCATTTTGGGCCGCATTTTTGCGACAATGATCTAGCCCTAAGGCCAGATCTGGGGAGTGTTGGCCCAAAGGCCTTCCCCTCTAGTTTTGATGATGATTAACTCATGTAGTTATGTGTACTAATTATCTTGTGATGTTTAGTTTTAGATCAATAACCAAGATATTAGTTGGTGATTAGCTTCAACAAAGATGGTTTAGAAGCTTTCACATGGTGATTCAAGAGCCCGAGCGTCAAAGATGATATCTAGCACTCATTGGAGTCAAGCTCGGTGAATCAAGTCTTTGGATCGAGTCGGCTTGGAGATTGCGCTCTACAAGAAGACATCGGTACCATAATTTAGTTTTGTGTTTAGATCCAAATTGTAAAGATTAGAATAGTATGATATGCTCAAGTTCACAACACACACGTTTCATGTTTTGGTTTTCGGTTTTTCTGTTTTGGTTTAACCGATCTTGGTTTCATGAATAGATAGATTCAAAACAAGTTTACATGAGATTTGTTCTATATACATGCGTGTTTAACTTTCTAATCAAACTTATTTTGATACATCTATTCATGTGTTTTAGGTTTTGTGTTTTTAACAAAACATATTTTTGGATTTAATGACAAAAACTTGATATCTATATGTTTCATGTATATTGGACCTATGTCCATATGCTACATGCTTCAATGTGTTTAAATATCATGTTTTTGTAGTAGGATGGTTTTTGGACAAAATGTATTTTCTATTCAAAAATCCAAGTTTGATAAAATACGATTTTTGTTTTTGGTAAAATTTCCTAGACATCAAAAAGAGTTCAAATGTTTAGTAATTGTCTTGAAATATTTTTCACAAGTTTATATTTCAATATACAATGTCAAAACAAGTTTATTGGAGTTTTTAGTTAAGATAAAAGAATTTTTATCAATATTTTTACCTGTTGTTTTTGACCCAGAGCTGGCTGACAGGCCAGGTCGGTCGACCGCTCGGTCGACCACACCAAGGGCCGGTCGACCGGGCGGTTGACCAGAACTGAGAGCAGTGCTCTTTGTTCTTTTCGGTCGACCGGGCGGTCGACCGGTTGGTGCCTGCGGTCAAATCCGACCGTTGGCCGGTCGACCGACCGGTCGACCGGTAGGCCATTTTTGGCAGAATCTGCTGCCAACGGCTATATTTTTCTAGGGACTATAAATACCCCATTTGTGGCCAGTTTTCTCTAAGAATTTTTGTGCGAATTTTCCTTACTTTCTGGTGTTTTCACAGCAATCAAAAGAAATTTTTGCGCTTTAATTGAACAATCTATTTGGTGTTTTTGCTAGGGTTTGGAAAATCAAAGAAAAGGGTTTTTGGGAAAAGTGTTTGATTAAACTTCTTCATCTTGGTTTCTAATTTTTCCCAAGGATTTTCTTTGAGATTTTGATTTCTATTCTTTTAGTTTTCTCCACACTTGAGCTACTTCTACTATCTTATTCTATAGGATCTTTGTGTGAAAAAAAGAGATTGTTTGTGGTTGTTTGTTAGACCACCAAGTTGTAAACCCTATCATTTGCTTGGCTTTGTGCCTTTCCCTCATTGTGTTGAGGAGGTTGTGCATTTGGGTTGTATCCCTCAAGTTGTGAGGTGATCCTTGTAAGCTTTGTGCTAATCCCTCAAGTTGTGAGGTGATTGTTTGTTGGCCTGGAGTTGTGCCTCAAGGAGGAGGTTGTGTTTGTAAGGAGAGGAGTTGGGTACTCCTTGTAATTGTTATTGCCCCAAATCCTCGTTGGAGGTTCCCTTTGTGGGAGTCCTTTGTGGACAAGCTAGTGGAGTTGAAATCCTTCTGTGTGAAGGCGGGGATGTAGAGCTGGGTGCTCGAATCTCATAACATATCTTGTTGTTTGCGCTTGATCCCTTGACTCTTACTCTCTCTCTTTACTTTGTGCATATTGCTATATCATATACTTGCTTGTGTGTGCATCAATTATTGTAATTGCAATTAGTTTTTAAATTCTGCATTAAGGTCATAGATTAGCACTATCACCTATTCACCCCCCCTCTAGGTGATTTCAATTGGTATCAGAGCCTACGCTCCTGATATTTAGGTTTAACCACCTAGGAGTGAGATCTTGGTTTGCTAATCTTCATTTGCATTTTCATTTGCACACATTAGTTTGCACTCATGGATAGCCCTCCTATGTTTGACTTTTTTAGACTTGATGTTTGGAAGGCCAATATGAGTAGTCATTTGAAAACCCTAGGACATCTAGTTTATCAAGCCACTACAAATGAATCCTACCCAAATCATAGTAAGCATAAAAAGGCAAATGCATTAGCACTTAAAATACTTAGAGCATCTCTTAATGAACATCTTTTACCGGTGTTTAATCATTATGATTCGACTTTTGCAGTTTGGAGCATATTGACTTCTCCCGAGCTACCAAGGATTATCAACAAGTTGAGAAGATCTAGGAGGGACAAGTCCGAAGAGCATTGCCTCATGGTCTAAGGGAAGATTTCCCTTGAGGTACAATCGGATTCTCAACTAGATGATAGCTCTAGTTCATATTCCTATGGATGCTTAGAAGTTCAAAATTTAAATTTGAAACTTGCTCAAAAGCTTGAAAATTTTGTGGAAAAACATGACATTTTGAAAAAGAAACATTTTGAATTAATAGAAGAAATGAAAGATTTGTGTTCTAGTTTTGAAGTGATTTTGCAAGAGAAGGAAGAGATTACTAGTGAATGTGACTCACTAAGATCTCAACTAGACCTTGCCCTAAAAGAGATTGATGTTTTAAAAAGTAAAAGTGATTGTGATGATGTTGTGAAAAACAATGAAGTTTTATCATCAAAATTGAATTTTGTTTTAAAGATAACCTTATTTTGAAAAATGAAATTGATTTCATTACTAAAGAATTGGATTTAGTTTTAAAGAAAAATGAATCTTTAAAAATTGATATAGATTCTCATGTTTACCATGCTAGTGTAGCTTCACCTAGCACACCTATTGCATGCTCCACTTTATCTTCTTGCATTGAAAATGATATAAATATGTTGAAGAAAAGTGTTGAATGTTTGGGCTCCACTTTGAGCCAATGTACTTTGAACCACACATGCTTGGAAACCTTGGTTCACAAGAAACAAGTTCCATCTTTACATGTACACCCATCACGGCATACACATGCTCATCACGGACACAACCATAACATGTATGCTCATGTGTACACTTGTACACATTGTGGTCAAAAAGGCCATCTTGCTAGATTTTGCTATGATCGTTTACATATTAAAAATTTAGCTAATAATCTTGTTTGGGTTAGGAAAGATACTAACCCCCGTGGACTCAAAAGAAAATGGTTACCAAAGACCACCCCTTTGATTTTTGATGTAGGTGGGGGCTCTCGCATAACGTGAGAGTATTAGTGCCTTGGAGTGGATGCGTTCCGTGCTTAAAGAAAAAAATTTGAATGCATCACTTTCAAGGGGAGTTTGGTGGAGAGGACCACCATGGTTTGGAGAACTAGAGAGTTGCCTTCATCGGTTTTGGTACCTATCTCTAACTCCCGTCTATATTTGCATGCTTTTCATGTTCATCGTTTTATAGCATGCCATGTTTTATTGTTCATTATGCTTATGCCATGTTCATTAGAATAGTGATATACATATTTAGTTATTTGAGACACCCATGTTTATTATGGATCTATATCTTTGTGTTCTCACCTTGTTTTAAACTAATATGTATGTTCTAGATCTAATGCACATGCATATTCATAATGATCATATGGATGTTTATGATATTTTGTTTTGATGCTTCATGATTTGATTACTTGTTTAGATGTTAGTTTTCATTAAAACTAGGATTTATACTTGTACATATAGTGGGTCACAAGTAAACTTTTATATGTTTGTACTTGAATGCCTATTTGTACCCATTAGATGTGCTTGTATAGTCTAGTTTTGATGATTCATGCATTTTAAAGTTGTATTCCTATTTTGGATATGTTTTTATGATCATGTGTTTTCACTTCATGTATATGTCTATTTTACCAAACCTTAAGATATACATGTATACCCCTTGAGTCATTTGCTTTTCATGCAAATCTTTATATATGGACTCAAATTGTGTTTAGGGATATGTATGTATACTTCTTGTGTTGACAAAACATACATATACCTTGAAGTATAGATTATTTTAGTGAAAATCTTTGTGTTTCATGTTTTCATGTTTTTAAGAAATTTCAATTGAGCTTAATTGAATATTTTCATGATTGTGTGTTTCACATTACACTTGTTCACTCACTTTATTATGTTTCTCATGATTGTGTTTTCATGAGTATGATATGACCTTTATGGACTTTGAGTGTTTAGTGTCATGTGATTTACATGTGTTTCATGAAAAATATTTAGTTTTATTCCTTGCTTGAAGGATTTCGTACTAGTTTGTAATTTTTCATTTAACTAGTTCGTATTCTTTAATTGGTAGAGTTTTTCAAACATTCTATATTTTCAAAACCTATTTTTTTGAAAACCCTACCTTCTAAGGGCGGTTGGTTGGGAGACCATGCCTATGTATGCTTTACATTGAAAATCATTTTATACTTCAGCATGAGTTGGGAGGGTAGGTAATATGAGATATACACTTGATCTTATTATTGTTTCAATTGGTATCATTGAATTCTTTCAATTGGTATCAATTTTGACATTTCTTTGTATACTCATATAGTGTTTTTGTGTAAGTTAAATTGAAAGCATACATACACATAACATATGGTATTAGTTTTCATTTCAAATGGTATCAATTTGCATTGGTATCTATTTATTCATACATATACATGTGTTATTTGTGCTTACTATATCTCTATATCTTTAAGCACAAAATTTTGTTTATGATAAGATTGAGTTTCAACTTTGTTTCAATTGATTAGTTTTCAATTGGTACCCATATACAAGCTTTATCATAGTTTTAGTTGGTATTTCATAAAGGGGGAGAAAATTTGATTTTATCTTTCAATTGGTACTTGGTTTACTATGGACTTTGCATTCCACTCCCTTACTTTATGATAGAAAATGATAATTTCATTGGTATCTTATGCTTTAATGAATAATAATTTCAATTTGTATCAAGATTCATGTTTAGATATCCAAAATTTGTAATGTTTAATTTCTATTGATATCAAGATTGTCTATTTACCATTGGTAGGTTATTTGCTTACTTATCAATTGGTATCAAGATTTTTGTTTTTCAATTGGTATTGTTTCATTTTTAAATTGGTATCAATATGCATTTCATTGACACATTTTTAATTGGTATCATATTTGATTTAACCCCTTATTGACATTGTTTTTGTTTTAGACAAAAAGGGGGAGAATATTTTTGTGTGTTTTGATTTACCCTTTGTTGAACAAAAAGGGAAGAAGAATATGTTTTTCTTTGTTTTGTCTTTAACCCCTTTGTTGATGATTGACAAAAAGGGGGAGAAGAATTTGATTTATATGCATGTCTTTGTATGCATAGTTTATGTTTTTAATTTCAATTGGTATAAAAAGCATTATTTGTTTTGTAAAAAGAATCATTAGTTTTGTTTTTGCAATTGGTATTAAGAGTTTGCTTTGAAGAATTATTTGTTTTATTTAATTGATATCGAGAACATGTTTAGCATTCATTGCATATATTTGATGTTTATCTCTATGCATGAGTTAAGGGGGAGCTTCTTTGAAGCTTAACTTTAATCCATTCATATATAACTCCATGAGTTTTGTCATCATCAAAAAGGGGGAGATTGTTGGCCCAAAGGCCTTCCACTCTAGTTTTGATGATGATTAACTCATATAGTTATGTGTACTAATTATCTTGTGATGTTTAGTTTCAGATCAATAACCAAGATATTAGTTGGTGATTAGCTTCAACAAAGATGGTTTAGAAGCTTTCACATGGTGATTCAAGAGCCCGAGCGTCAAAGATGATATCTAGCACTCATTGGAGTCAAGCTCGGTGAATCAAGTCTTTGGATCGAGTCGGCTTGGAGATTGCGCTCTACAAGAAGACATCGGTACCATAGTTTAGTTTTGTGTTTAGATCCAAATTGTAAAGATTAGAATAGTATGATTTGCTCAAGTTCACAACACACACGTTTCATATTTTGGTTTTCGGTTTTTCCGTTTTGGTTTAACCGATCTTGATTTCATGAATAGATAGATTCAAAACAAGTTTACATGGTTTAATGTATATTAGATTTGTTCTATATACATGCGTGTTTAACTTTCTAATCAAACTTATTTTGATACACCTATTCATGTGTTTTAGGTTTTGTGTTTTTAACAAAACATATTTTTGGATTTAATGACAAAAACTTGATATCTATATGTTTCATGTATATTGGACCTATGTCCATATGCTACATGCTTCAATGTGTTTAAATATCATGTTTTTGTAGTAGGATGGGTTTTGGAAAAAATGTATTTTCTATTCAAAAATCCAAGTTTGATAAAATACGGTTTTTGGTAAAATTTCTTAGACATCAAAAAGAGTTCAAATGTTTAGTAATTGTCTTGAAATGTTTTTCACAAGTTTATATTTTAATATACAATGTCAAAACAAGTTTATTGGAGTTTTTAGTTAAGATAAAAGAATTTTTATCAATATTTTTACCTGTTGTTTTTGACCCAGAACTGGCTGACAGGCCAGGTCGGTCGACCGCACCAAGGGCCGGTCGACCGTGCGGTCGACCGACGTGCACAGAGCTGTGCACGTCTGGCAGCCCAGTGGGCCGGTCGACCGGGCGGTCGACCAGAACTAAGAGCAGTGCTCTCTGTTCTTTTCGGTCGACCGGGCGGTCGACCGGCTGGTGCCTGCGGTCAAATCCGACCGTTGGCCGGTCGACTGGTAGGCCATTTTTGGCAGAATCTGCTGCCAACGGCTATATTTTTCTGGGGACTATAAATACCCCATTTGTGACCAGTTTTCTCTAAGATTTTTTGTGCGAATTTTTCCTTACTCTCTGGTATTTTCACAGCAATCAAAAGAAGTTTTTCGGCTTTAATTGAACAATCTATTTGGTGTTTTTGCTAGGGTTTGAAAAATCAAAGAAAAGGGTTTTTGGGAAAAGTGTTTGATTAAACTTCTTCTTCTTGGTTTCTAGTTTTTCCCAAGGATTTTCCTTTGAGATTTTGATTTCCATTCTTTTGGTTTTCTCCACACTTGAGCTACTTCTACTATCTTATTCTATAGGATCTTTGTGTGGGAAAAAGAGATTGTTTGTGGTGTTTGTTAGACCACCAAGTTGTAAACCCTATCATTTGCTTGGCTTTGTGCCTTTCCCTCATTGTGTTGAGGAGGTTGTGAATTTGGGTTGTATCCCTCAAGTTGTGAGGTGATCCTTGTAAGCTTTGTGCTAATCCTCAAGTTGTGAGGTGATTATTTGTTGGCTTGGAGTTGTGCCTCAAGGAGGAGGTTGTGTTTGTAAGGAGAGGAGTTGGGTACTCCTTGTAATTGTTATTGCCCCAAATCCTCGTTGGAGGTTCCCTTTGTGGGAGTCCTTTGTGAACAAGCTAGTGGAGTTGAAATCCTTCTGTGTGCAGGCGGGGATGTAGAGCTAGGTGCTTGAACCTCGTAACATATCTTGTTGTTTGCGCTTGATCCCTTGACTCTTACTCTCTCTCTCTCTCTTTACTTTGTGCATATTGCTATATCATATACTTACTTGTGTGTGCATCAATTATTGTAATTGCAATTAGTTGTTAAATTCCGCATTTAGGTCATAGATTAGCACTATCACCTATTCACCCCCCCTCTAGGTGATTTCAGGGAGCTCACATCCATTGATTCTCGATTCTCTTTTATCTCCTGTTGGTTTCAATTTGGAATTTAGATCTAACGTTATTTTCATTATTCTTCAGTCAACCAACTTGATCTTCAACAATTTGGTTTAACTGACTCTGATCTGGGGTTATCCTTCTGATACGTTCTGATCTTCAGTTGTGATTTAAATCTCCTCAGAGTTTGATTTAGTTGGCCTAATCTTATCTCCCTTGTTTGATCATATCCTGCATGATTTAAGAAGTTAAGGTAAGTTAATTGTAAGATTTGTTACAGAATATATGTAGGAATATAATAACAATTATGCAATATATGTGTCCAAACACACCCGTCCAAACATACCCCTACACCTATCTTTTACTCATTCTCGAGCAAAACAATAGAGCCTTAACTCACTTTCGTCAAAATCACGGTTGCACTTAGCATGTGCAACAAGCTGTTAAACCTCTAGGTTACTCATAGAGGGCGAGCATTGTCTCGTGAAGGTTTTTAGTAGATTACACCCACAAATCCATAAAGAAAGAGAAATAAAATATTTAGTATTTTTGAAAATGGATTTTGATAGAGATAGCAAATATTTGAAATGTTTATGCAAGAATAAAGTAATTTATAAGTTATAAGAACACCAAATTATTCATCTCTAGACTTAGTCTCTATTCAAAAACTTGTTATCAATCAAGGTTAGGAGTCAAACTGTATTTCTCATCTAGTCTATTATTTTACCCTAATTCATATGCATATTCGTGACCGTTAATATTTGACTAAAGATTCTTCAACTCTAACTCTTATACCTTATTTTTGAAAGTACACCTAGAGGGGGGGGGGTGAATAGGTGTAAATGCTAATCTAAGACTAAATGAAAAACTTAATGCTCTAAATGCGGAAGCTAATGCAAATGTTGCACAAACTAATACAATTCAACAAGTGTAGCCGAATTCCCCTTGCGAGGCTCTGGACTAACTCCTCTTGATTCCCCTTGAAATGGGTTGAGGCGCTATGTGAAGCTCTTGTTGGATGAGTATAAGTTAGGCACACACACACAAGCAATCCAAGCAATGTGCACACACAATCAAGCCAAGCATATAATGATGTAGCAATATAGAAGATGCAAGGCACAACACAAGCAATATATATGGTATGGCAATATGGAATATGCTCAACACAAGCAAGTATGATATGAGATGAAGTATGATGCTTTGCACAAAGTAAATGAGAGAGAGTTAGAGAGACAATGGGAGCAATCGCAAACAACGAGATTTGTTTCGAGGTTCGAGCACCTTGCTCTACATCCCCGCCTACACCACCGTGTAGGATTTCCACTATCTCAACTCCCACCGAGGGAACCTCTACCGAAGAGGATTTCTTACAACACTAGGAGTACCAAACTCCTCCCTCAACAACAACCTCCTCACAACCGAGGGGTTAGGCCCGAAGCCAATACAACAACCAATCCACACACCTCTACCGAAGAGGCTCACAACCAAACACTATCACCTCTACCTAAGAGGGATCCACAACACAATCACCCGATCACCTCTACCGAAGAGGGATTCACAAGTATAAGGGTGTTTACAACAATGAGGTTTACAACAAACAACCTCAAACACTTCTCTTTCTTTTTCTCTTATCTTTTTCCACAAAAACAAGATCCTAATAGTTTAGGATAGAAGATAGCTCAAGTGTGGAAACAAGTGTTTTTGGAAACAAGCAACAAAGAAAAATCTTTGGGAAAATACTTGCAATATGATAGAATTGAAGATCTAAGCAAAAATCCCAAAAACCTATTTTTCTTTGATTTTCCAAAAACCCAAAACAAATAAAGATGAGAAGTTTTTGCACTTAAAACTCTTTTGAAAACTCTTTTAAACACCTCAGAAAACTGGAAATTTTTCACTTAGAAAACTTGGCCAAAATCCCCAAGAGATGGGGTTTATATAGCCCCTATACAAAACTAGCCGTTAGGCTGATGTGGCAGCCTGACAGGCATCGGTCGACCGGCCCGGTCGACCGCCAACGGTCAAAAATGTGACCGTTGGGCAATAGCGGTCGACCGGCCCGGTCGACCGAAACATCCTGAGAGCAGAACTCTCATCTCGGTCGACCGACCCGGTCGACCGTCCCAGAGACTCCAAAACGTGCACAGACTTGTGCACGTCGGTCGACCGTCCCGGTCGACCGGCCTATGGTGCGGTCGACCGGTTCGGTCGACCGACTTGGCCTGTCAGCCAGTCCTCAGTTCTGCACAGATACGGGATTTGAAAATAGGTCTTTTCACTCAATAAAAATCCCATAAATTCACAGTAAATCTAAAAAATAGTTTTAATCACAATAAAAACTGTTTTTCTAAAATATGTTTTTCTAAAACTTGTTTTATCATTTTACTTTGATAACCAAACTTGTGATAAAAATTTCAAGATATATATCAATCATATCAATTCATTTTTGTGTCTTGCCAATTTTATCAAAAACAAAACTTGTATTTTATCAAACTAGAATTTTCCAAAACATGAATAGGATAGTCAAAATAAGTTTGTTTAAAAAATTAAGCATGCATGTATAGAATGAAGCAACTATACATATATCAATTTAAACTTGTTTTGATAAACTATTCATGAAAACCAAAAACCAAATCATGAAACGTGTGTGTTGTGTGCACTTGAGCATATCAACTAAACTAAGCTTTACAAATATGGATCTAAAACACAAACTCTAAACTAGATACCTAAGTCTTCTTGACGATCTTCATCTTCAAGTAGACTTGCTCCAAAACTCCGTGATTCTCCAAGTGCAAAGGTATGATCTTTAAGCTTTGGCACCGGAATCATCATGAATAGCTTCTAATCATCTTGTTGAAGCTAATCACCAACCTAATATCCTGTTAATGGTCTGAAACTTAGAAACACAAGAATATTAGTAAACATAACTACATGAGTGTTGATCATCATCAAAACTAGAGTGGAAGGCCATTGGGCCAACAATTTTTACATATTTTTGGTGGTGATATCTCTTACTTTTATTAAGCTTTCTAATTCACCCATGCAACGCGCTTTAGTCAGTGACTCCCAAATCGGACAATTTTAGGGTACCGAGTGAGAAAACACCCCCAAGGACTTAAAAAGTCAAGCAAATAAGGCCTCAAAACTAAGGGTTTTTATTGATTATATGGGGACCACTTTTAGGTGTGAATATTTATGCTTTATTGAGGTACAAATACCCAGCTTAATTAAAGGATTTTCAACATATATATATATATATATATATATATATATATATATATATATATATATATATATATATATATATATATATATATATATATATATATATATATATATATATATATATATAAATGAAGAATTATAAGGCATAGGAAACTTTTGTCTTTGAACCTTAAGTGTGTAAGTATATAAAGTATGCAAAATTCATCCTGGTAAAAATCAAGACTAGATTACTTTTTTAATTTTTCTTCCTAACCTAAAAATCAAACAAATAATCTTATTTTAACTAAGTATAAGAAATCCTAATTATGATTCTCCTATTCCTTAAAATTAACTTAATTTCTTACAAAAAATAAGTCAAAAATATTGTTTCCCTTTTCAAAAAGTTTTTAAAGAATTTTTTTATTTTTTTATTTTTAATTAATTTAAAAGAAAACCTATGTTAAGTTTGTTGGTCCCGAAATGATACCAATAGTAGGATCTAAAATATGTCAACACAAATACTCAAACAAAGGATGATTAGCATTAAAATATAAACTTGCATAAAAGGAAATAAATCTCAGAAAAGAAAGCAAACACAAACACAAGAGACTTATCCTGGTTCGGTCCTCTTGACCTACATCCATTCCCCAAGCCACCCGCTTGAGATTTTCCTTTAACCTTTGACTTTGTACACCCAAAATCAACACCTTGTATACCACTTGAGAAATCTCCTTTACCAAATGTATACAACTCTTCTTACAAACTAAGAAGACACAACACCTTGTACAAACTCTCTTCAACCCGAAGACGCTCTTGTATAATCTTTCTCTTTGAGTGATTATAAGCAATCCTATAAGCCTTGAATCTGTATGTGATCGTGAATAAGGAATCTTATAGGTGGACTCTCAAAAATCTTCACTAAAGGATTAAAAATTGAGTGAAGAATTGAAAGTGGAAACAGTTTTCTGAAAAATAGATTTTGAACAGAGTTTTTGGGCAGAAAACTATTGATATGAATTGTATTTTTAGCTTAGGACAACATCCCTATTTATAGCTGAAATCTATGGTCAGTTAGGGTAGTTATCAGGACAAATTTGAATATTGAAACGTTAGATAAAACACCAGAAATCAGAAACTGTCTAACAGTCAGAAACTACTATTAGTCGACTTGGGGTTGGGGGTTGGTCAACTAGGGTATTGATTTTTGTCTGGACTAGTCGACTTATAAAGGAGGCAAGTCGACTATAAATGGTCTGATACAAAAGACATGTTTCTGAAAACTGAAATTAGTCGACCAGTAGATAATATTAGTCAACTACAAATGAACTTAGTCGACTAGGAAAAGTATAAGTCGACTATAGTTTCTATGCAGAACAGAAACAGAGAGTTGGTATCTTTTCAGGACAAAAGTTAGTCGACTACATAAAATAATAAGTCGACTATAGGATGTATAAGTCGACTAATAAGGCTTATGATGTGTATGTGTTCAAGGCTTTTAACATTCTAATAAATATTACAATACACATCCATAGCCATTATTCTTGGGATGTCTTGAGCATGTAGACCTCTTGTATAAGCTTGTGAGATCGAGCTCAAATGAAATGGCTTCACAAATGTATCATCAGAATCAAGTTCCAACATTCTCCCCCTTATTCATGATGACACTTTGTGTGCATGAATACTCCCCTTCTAGAGAATTACTCCCCTTCTAGAGAATATGTTATATGTTCTCCCTCTGTATAGAACAAGTTATAACAAATACAAAAAAACATGTGTTCTCCCCCTGCAAAAAATATATCATAACATATATATACATATGATAAATGTTTGAAATATTTTTCTTATCAAACTTTTTTATATAGTACCTGAAAGATAAACATAAAAATGGTACAAATTATTTATAAGATCAAAGCATTAACCTTTAGGAATCCAAACCCAATTTGAGTTTAGTTTTCATCTGTTAGTATACATATAATTGAAATCACCTAGAGGGGGGGTGAATAGGTGATAATGCTAATCTATGAACTAAATGTGGAATTTAAAAACTAATTGCAAATTACACTCAAGTGCAACCAACAAGTGATGCACACAACCAAGCAAGTATATGATATAGCAATATGCACAAAGTAAAGAGAGAGAGAGTAAGAGTAAGAGTCAATGGAACAAGCGCAAACAACAAGATATGTTTCGAGGTTCGAGCACCCAGCTCTACATCCCCGCCTTCACACAGAAGGATTTTAAGTCCACTAGCTTGTCCACAAAGGACTCCCACAAAGGGAACCTCCAACGAGGATTTGGGGCAATCACAATTACAAAGAGTACCCAACTCCTCTCCTTACAAACACAACCTCCTCCTTGAGGCACAACTCCAAGCCAACAAACAATCACCTCACAACTTGAGGGATTAGCACAAAGCTTACACAAGGATCACCTCACAACTTGAGGGATACAACCCAAAGGCACAAAGCCAAGCAAAGATTGGGTTTACAACTTGGTGGTCCAAAAGGCAACCACAAACAATCTCTTTCTCCCACACAAAGATCCTATAGAATAAGAAAGTAGATGTAGCTCAAGTGTGGAGAAAACCAATGGAATGGAAATCAAAATCACAAAGAAAATCCTTGGGAAAAACTGAAATCAAGATATAGAGGATGTATCAAAACTCTTTTCCCAAAACCTTTTCTTTGATTTTCCAAACCCTAGCAAAAACACCAAATAGATTGTTCAATTTAAGTCCAAAAACTTCTTTTGATTGCTGTGAAAATACCAGAGAGTAAGAAAAAATTCGCACAAAAAAATCTTGGAGAAAACTGGCCATTAATGAGGTATTTATAGACCCCAGAAAAATATAGCCGTTGGCAGCAGAATCTGCCAGAAATGGCCTACCGGTCGACCGGCCGGTCGACCGGCCAACGGTCACATTTTGACCGTTGCCAGCTACCGATCGACCGCCCGGTCGACCGAAAAGAACAGAGAGCACTGCTCTCAGTTCTGGTCGACCGCCCGATCGACCGGCCCATGGGGCAGCCAGCGTGCACGTATCCGTGCACGTCGGTCGACTGCTACGGTCGACCGGCTACTTGGTGCGGTGGACCGTCCGGTCGACCGACCTAGCCTGGTAGTGGCTATTCTGTTCTGAAAAACATGTTATTTATTATCCAATAAATTTCCATAAAACCTCCCAAAATCAACAAAAATAGTTTTCTCATTTTACATTGATATATAAACATGTGATAAAGATTACAACACAAGAATCAAACATTTTGAACTATTTTTGTGTTATGGAAAAATTACCGAAAACCAACCCTGTATTTTTCCAAACTTAGACTTTTCAAATACACTTTGTCAAAACCTCATCCAAATACAAAAACATGATATTAAACAACATTTAGGCATGATGCATATGGATATAATCCAATATACATGAAACATATATATATATCATAGTTTTTGTCTATAATACCAAAAATAAGTTTTGTTAACACAAAACCTAAATCACATGAATAGGTATATCAAAGTAAGTTTGTCTAAATAGTTGAAGCATGCATGTATATAGAACAAATCTAATATACACTAAACCATGTAACTTGTTTTGATATAATATCTATTCATGAAAATCAAGATCGGTTAAACTATAAATCCAAAACCAATATTCAAAACATGAAATGTGTGTGTGTTGTGAACTTGAGCATATCATACTATTCTAATCTTTACAATTTGGATCTAAACATAAAACTAAACTATGGTACCGATGTCTTCTTGTAGAGCGCAATCTCCAAGCCGACTCGATCCAAAGACTTGATTCACCGAGCTTGACTCCAATGAGTGCTAGATATCATCTTGACGCTCGGGCTCTTGAATCATCATGTGAAAGCTTGCAAACCATCTTGTTGAAGCTAATCACCTACTAATATCTTGATTAATGATCTGAAACTAAAATCACAAGATAATTAGTACACATAACTACATGAGTTAATCATCATCAAAACTAGAGTGGAAGGGCTTTGGGCCAACAATCTCTCCCTTTTTGATGATGACAAAACTCATGGAGTTATATATGCATGGATTTAAGTTAAGCTTCAAAGAAGCTCCCCCTTAACTCATGCATAACATAAATAAGCAAATACATATGCAATGAAGGCTCATAAACAAACATGAATCACATATATTTATTGTTTGTTGTTATGCATGAACATAATGCTTTTTATATCAATTGAAATTAAAAACATAAACTATGCATGCACAGACATGCATATAAACGAAATTCTTCTCCGCCCTTTTGTCAATCATCAACAAAGGGGTTAAAGACAAAATAAATGAAGACATATTCTTCTTCCCTTTTTGTTCAACAAAAGGTAAATCAAAACACACAAAAAAGTTCTCCCCCTTTTTGTCTAAATCAAAAACAATGTCAATAAGGGGTCATATCAAATATGATACCAATTAAAAATGTGTCAATGAAGTACATATTGATACCAATTTAAAATTGAAACTATACCAATTGAAAAATAAAAATCTTGATGCCAATTGATAAGTAAACAAATAACATACCAATTGAAAAATAAACCAATTGAAACAAAGTTGAAACTCAAGCTTATCATAATCATCATTTTGTGCTTAAAGATATAGAGATATAGTGAGCACAAATAAAACACATATATGTATGAATAGATAGATACCAATTGAAATTGATACCATTAGAATTGAAATCATACATACACAAAAATAATATATGAGTATACAAAAATGTTAATATTGATACCATTTAAAAGAATTCAATGATACCAATTGAAACAACAATAAGATCAAGTGTATACATCATATTCCTATACCTCCCATTTCATGTTTATGTTTAAATAGATTTTCAATGTAAAGCAAACATAACCATGGTCGCCCAACCAACCACCCTTTGAAGGTAGGGTTTTCAAAAATAGATTTAAAAATATAATATGTTTGAAAATCTCTACCAATTGAAGAATACGAACTAGTTAAATGAAAAATTACAAACTAGTACGAAATCCTTCAAGTAAGGAATAAAACAAAATTGTTTTTCATGAAACACATGTAACTCACATGATCACTAAACACACAAATTCCATAAAGCACATATCATAGTCTCATGAAAACAAATCATGAGTAAACTAACAAAGTGAGTGAACAAGTGTTATGTGACACATATCAACATGAAAATATTCAATTAAGCTCATGTGAAATTCCTTAAAAACATTCACACATGAAAAACTAAATTTTCATTTCCAATTAAAATTACCTAAAAATATGAAAATCATGAAAATCACCAATTAAAATCATCAAAACGATTTAAACTTCAAGCATATATATGTCATGTACAAACTAAAGTATACATACATATCCAAACATAAAAGAGACCACAAAGGTATATGCATGAAGGCACGTGGCTCAAGGATGTATATGTATAATCAATAGTTTAGACATGATAGACATATACATAAAGTTTAAAACACATGATCATGAAATTAAAACACAAGATCAAGAAAACACATCCAAAATGGGAATATAAGTTAAAATGCATGAATCATCAAAACTAGACTATACTAGCACATCTAATGGGTACAAGTAGGCATTCAAGCATAAACATATATAAAGATTTACTTGTGGCCCATTCTATGTACAAGTATAAATCCTAGTTTTCATGAAAACTAACATCTAAACATATATTCAAATCAAGAAGCATAAAACGACACATAGATCAACATGATAGACATAAAAATGATCATGAAGTAAATCCACATGCTATTAGAATCATGATATACATAATAGCCAAACAATGGTGAGAACACAACAAATGGGTCTATCTAAACATGGGTGATCTCAAAAGCTATACATGCATGTCAATGATCTAATAACCAAGGCATTTAACATACTAAACATGAATCATCAAAACAAAAATCGTAAACATCCATATGATTATTATGTATATGCATGTACATTAGATCTAGTGCATACATATTAGTTTAAACAAGGTGAGAACACTAAATATCGATCCATATAAAATATGGGTGTCTCAAGTACTAAACATGTATAACACTAATCTAATCAACATGACATAAGCATAATGAACAATAAAACATGACATGCTATAAATAGATGAACATGAAAAGCATGCAAATAAAAATGGGAGTTAGAGATTGATACCAAAACCGATGAAGGCACCTCTCTAGTTCTCCAAACCAATGGTGGCCCTCTCTACCAAACTCTCCTTGAAAGTGATGCATCCAAATTGTTTTCTTTTAGGCTTGGAACGCATCCACCTCAAGGCACCAATACGCTCACGTGATGCGAGAGCCCCCACCTACATCAAAAATCAAAGAGGTGGTCTTTGGTACCCATTTCCTTTTGGGTCCATAGGGGTTAGTGCCTTTCCTAACCCAAATAAAATCATTTGCTAAATTTTCATTATAGATACGATCATAACAAAATCTAGCAAGATGGCCTTTTCAACCACAATGTGTACATGTGTACACATGAGCATACATGTGATGGTGGTGACCGTGGGAAGCATGTGTATGCCGTGATGGGTGTGCATGCATAGTTGGAACTTGTTTCTTACGAACCAAGGATTCCAAGCGTGTGTGGTTCATGGCAAAATGGCTCAAAGTGGAGCCTAAACAATTAACACTTTTCTTCAACATATTTATATCATTTTCAATGCAAGAAGATAAAGTGGAGCATGCAATAGGTGTGCTAGGTGAAGCTAAACTAGCATGGCAAACATGAGAATCTATATCAATTTTTAAAGATTCATTTTCTTTAAAACAACATCCAATTCTTTTGTAATGGAATCAATTTCATTTTTCAAAACAAGGTTATCTTTTAAAACAAATTCTAATTTAGAAGATAAAACCTCATTGTTTTTCGCAACATCATTACAATCATTTTTGTTATTCAAAACATCAATCTCTTTAAGGGCAAGGTCTAGTTGAGATCTTAGTGAGTCACGTTCACTAGTAATCTCTTCCTTCTCTTGCAAAACCAATTCAAACGTTGAGCATAAATCCTTCATTTCTTCTTTTAAATCAAAGTTTTTCTTTTTCAAGAGTTCATGTTTTTTCAAAAATTTTTCAAGCTTTGTGGCAAGTTCTACATTTAAATTTTGAACTTCTAAACATCCATAGCAATAAGAGCTAGAGCTATCATCTAATTGAGAATCCGATTTTACCTCAAGGGAGTCTTTCCTTGGACAATGAGGCAATGGTCGTCGGACTTGTCTCTCCTAGATCTTCTCAACTTGTTGATAATCCTTGGAAGCTCGGGAGAAGTCAATATGCTCCAAATTGTAAAAGCCGAATCATAATGATCAAACACCGGTAAAAGAAGTTCATTAAGAGATGCTCTAAGTGTTTTAAGTGCTAATGCATTGGCCTTTCTATGCTTGCTACTATTTGGGAAGGATTCTATAGTAGAGGCTTGATAAACTAGATGTCCTAGTGCTTTTAAATGCCTACTCATCTTGGCCTTCCAATCATCAAGTTTAAAAAAGTCAAACATAGGAGGGCTATCCATGAGTGCAAACAAAATGTGTGCAAATAAAAATGCAAATGAAGATTAGCAAACCAAGATCTCACTCCTAGGTGGTTAAACCTAAATATCAGGAGCGTAGGCTCTGATACCAATTGAAATCACCTAGAGGGGGGGTGAATAGGTGATAATGCTAATCTATGAACTAAATGCGGAATTTAAAAACTAATTGCAAATTATACTCAAGTGCAACCAACAAGTGATGCACACAACCAAGCAAGTATATGATATAGCAATATGAACAAAGTAAAGAGAGAGAGAGAGAGAGAGTAAGAGTAAGAGTCAATGGAACAAGCGCAAACAACAAGATATGTTTCGAGGTTCGAGCACCCAGCTCTACATCCCGCCTTCACACAGAAGGATTTTAAGTCCACTAGCTTGTCCACAAAGGACTCCCACAAAGGGAACCTCCAATGAGGATTTGGGGCCATCACAATTACAAGGAGTACCCAACTCCTCTCCTTATAAACACAACCTCCTCCTTGAGGCACAACTCCAAGCCAACAAACAATCACCTCACAACTTGAGGGATTAGTACAAAGCTTACACAAGGATCACCTCACAACTTGAGGGATACAACCCAAGAGCACAAAGCCAAGCAAAGATTGGGTTTACAACTTGGTGGTCCAAAAGGCAACCACAAACAATCTCTTTCTCCCACACAAAGATCCTATAGAATAAGAAAGTAGATGTAACTCAAGCGTAGAGAAAACCAATGGAATGGAAATCAAAATCACAAAGAAAATCCTTGGAAAAAACTGAAATCAAGATATAGAAGATGAATCAAAACTCTTTTCTCAAAAACCCTTTTCTTTGATTTTCCAAACCCTAGCAAAAACACCAAATAGATTATTCAATTTAAGTCCAAAAACTTCTTTTGATTGCTGTGAAAACACCAGAGAGTAAGGAAAAATTCGCACAAAAAAATCTTGGAGAAAACTGGCCATTAATGGGGTATTTATAGACCCCAGAAAAATATAGCCGTTGGCAGCAGAATCTGCCAGAAATGGCCTACCAGTCGACCGGCCGGTCGACCGGCCAACGGTCACATTTTGACCGTTGCCAGCTACGGGCCGACCGCCCGGTCGACCGAAAAGAACAGAGAGCACTGCTCTCAGTTCCAGTCGACCGGCCCATGGGGCAGCCAGCGTGCACGTATCCGTGCACGTCGGTTGACTGCTACGGTCGACCGGCTACTTGGTGCGGTCGACCATCCGGTCGACCGACCTAGCCTGGCAGTGGCTATTCTGTTCTGAAAAACATGTTATTTATTATCCAATAAATTTCTATAAAACCTCCAAAAATCCACAAAAATAGTTTTCTCATTTTACATTGATATATAAACATGTGATAAAGATTACAACACAAGAATCAAACATTTTGAACTATTTTTGTGTTATGGAAAAATTACCGAAAACCAAACCCTGTATTTTTCCAAACTTAGACTTTTAAAATACACTTTGTCCAAACCTCATACAAATACAAAAACATGATATTAAATAACATTTAGGCATGATGATATGGATATAATCCAATATACATGAAACATATATATATCATAGTTTTTGTCTATAATACCAAAAATAAGTTTTGTTAACACAAAACCTAAACCACATGAATAGGTATATCAAAGTAAGTTTGTCTAAATAGTTGAAGCATGCATGTATATAGAACAAATCTAATATACACTAAACCATGTAAACTTGTTTTGATATAATATCTATTCATGAAAACCAAGATCGGTTAAACCATAAATCTAAAACCAATATTCAAAACATGAAACTTCTGTGTGTTATGAACTTGAGCATATCATACTATTCTAATCTTTACAATTTGGATCTAAACACAAAACTAAACTATGGTACCGATGTCTTCTTGTAGAGTGCAATCTCCAAGTCGACTCGATCCAAAGACTTAATTCACCGAGCTTGACTCCAATGAGTGATAGATATCATCTTGACGCTCGGGCTCTTGAATCATCATGTGAAAGCTTGCAAACCATCTTGTTGAAGCTAATCACCTACTAATATCTTGATTAATGATCTGAAAATAAAATAAGAAGATAATTAGTAAACATAACTACATGAGTTAATCATCATCAAAACTACAGTGGAAGGCCTTTGGGCCAACAATCTCCCCTTTTTGATGATGACAAAACTCATGGAGTTATATATGCATGGATTAAAGTTAAGCTTCAAAGAAGCTCCCCCTTAACTCATGCATAACATAAATAAGCAAATACATATGCAATGAAGGCTCATAAACAAACATGAAACACATATATTTATTATTTATTGTTATGCATGAACATAATGCTTTTTATACCCATTGAAATTAAAAACATAAACTATGCATACACAGACATGCATATAAACCAAATTCTTCTCCCCTTTTTGTCAATCATCAACAAAGGGGTTAAAGACAAGACAAATGAAGACATATTCTTCTTCCCTTTTGTTCAACAAAGGGTAAATCAAAACACAAAAAAAATGTTCTCCCCCTTTTAGTCTAAAACAAAAACAATGTCAATAAGGGGTCATATCAAATATGATACCAATTAAAAATGTGTCAATGAAGTGCATATTGATACCAATTTAAATTTGAAACTATACCAATTGAAAAACAAAAATCTTGATGCCAATTGATAAGTAAACAAATAACATACTAATTGTAAAATAAACCAATTGAAACAAAGTTAAAACTCAAGCTTATCATAATCATCATTTTGTGCTTAAAGATATAGAGATATAGTGAACACAAATAAAACACATATATGTATGAATAGATAGATACCAATTGAAATTGATACCATTAGAATTGAAATCATACATACACAAAAATAATATATGAGTATACAAAAATGTTAATATTGATACCAATTGAAAGAATTCAATGATACCAATTGAAACAATAATAAGATCAAGTATATACACCATATTCCTATACCTCCGATTTCATGTTTATGTTTAAATAGATTTTCAATGTAAAGCAAACATAAGCATGGTCGCCCAACCAACCACCCTTTGAAGGTAGGTTTTCAAAAATAGATTTGAAAATATAGTATGTTTGAAAATCTCTACCAATTGAAGAATACGAACTAGTTAAATGAAAAATTACAAACTAGTACGAAATCCTTCAAGCAAGGAATAAAACAAAATTATTTTTTATGAAACACATGTAACTCACATGATCACTAAACACTCAAATTCCATAAAGCACATATCATAGTCTCATGAAAACAAATCATGAGTAAACTAACAAAGTGAGTGAGCAAGTGTTATGTGACACATATCAACATGAAAATATTCAATTAAGCTCATGTGAAATTCCTTAAAAACATTCACACATGAAAAACTAAATTTTCATTTCCAATTGAAATTACCTAAAAATATGAAAATCATGAAAATCACCAATTGAAATCATCAAAACGATTTAAACTTCAAGGCATATGTATGTCATGTACAAACTAAAGTATACATACATATCCAAACATAAAAGAGACCACAAAGGTATATGCATGAAGGCACGTGGCTCAAGGATGTATATGTATAATCAATAGTTTAGACAAGATAGACATATACATAAAGTTTAAAACACATGATCATGAAATTAAAACACAAGATCAAGAAAACACATCCAAAATGGGAATATAAGTTAAAATGTATGAATCATCAAAACTAGACTATACTAGCACATCTAATGGGTACAAATAGGCATTCAAGCACAAACATATATAAAGATTTACTTGTGGCCCATTTTATGTACAAGTATAAATCCTAGTTTTCATGAAAACTAACATCTAAACATATATTCAAATCAAGAAGCATAAAACGACACATAGATCAACATGATAGACATAAAAATGATCATGAAGTAAATCCACATGCTATTAGAATCATGATATACATAATAGCCAAACAATGGTGAGAACACAACAAATGGGTCTATCTAAACATGGGTGATCTCAAAAGCTATACATGCATGTCAATGATCTAATAACCAAGGCATTTAACATACTAAACATGAATCATCAAAACAAAAATCATAAACATTCATTTGATCATTATGTATATGCATGTACATTAGATCTAGTGCATACATATTAGTTTAAACAAGGTGAGAACACTAAATATCGATCCATATAAAACATGGGTGTCTCAAGTAACTAAACATGTATAACACTAATCTAATCAACATGACATAAGCATAATGAACAATAAAACATGACATGCTATAAATAGATGAACATGAAAAGCATGCAAATAAAAATGGGAGTTAGAGATTGATACCAAAACCGATGAAGGCACCTCTCTAGTTCTCCAAACTAATGGTGGTCCTCTCCACCAAACTCTCTTTGAAAGTGATGCATCCAAATTGTTTTCTTTTAGGCTTGGAACGCATCCACCTCAAGGCACCAAGACTCTCATGTGATGCGAGAGCCCCCACCTACATCAAAAATCAAAGAGGTGGTCTTTGGGACCCATTTCCTTTTGGGTCCATAGGGGTTAGTGCCTTTCCTAACCCAAACAAAATTATTTGCTAAATTTTCATTATAGATACGATCATAACAAAATCTAGCAAGATGGCCTTTTCGACCACAATGTGTACATGTGTACACATGAGCATACGTGTGATGGTGGTGACCGTGGGAAGCATGTGTATGCCGTGATGGGTGTGCATGCATAGTTGGAACTTGTTTCTTACGAACCAAGGATTCCAAGCGTGTGTGGTTCATGGCACAATGGCTCAAAGTGGAGCCTAAACAATCAACACTTTTCTTCAATATATTTATATCATTTTCAATGCAAGAAGATAAAGTGGAGCATGTAATAGGTGTGCTAGGTGAAGCTACACTAGCATGGCAAACATGAGAATCTATATCAATTTTTAAAGATTCATTTTTCTTTAAAACAACATCCAATTCTTTGTAATGGAATCAATTTCATTTTTCAAAACAAGGTTATCTTTTAAAACAAATTCTAATTTAGAAGATAAAACCTCATTATTTTTCACAACATCATTACAATCATTTTTGTTATTCAAAACATCAATCTCTTTAAGGCAAGGTCTAGTTGAGATCTTAGTGAGTCACGTTCACTAGTAATCTCTTCCTTCTCTTACAAAACCAATTCAAACGTTGAGCATAAATCCTTCATTTCTTCTTTTAAATCAAAGTTTTTCTTTTTCAAGAGTTCATGTTTTTCCAAAAAAATTTCAAGCTTTGTGGCAAGTTCTACATTTAAATTTTGAACTTCTAAACATCCATAGCAATAAGAGCTAGAGCTATCATCTAATTGAGAATCCGATTGTACCTCAAGAGAGTCTTTCCCTTGGACCATGAGGCAATGCTCGTCGGACTTGTCTCTCCTAGATCTTCTCAACTTGTTGATAATCCTTGGAAGCTCGGGAGACGTCAATATGCTCTAAACTGCAAAAGCCGAATCATAATGATCAAACACTGGTAAAAGAAGTTCATTAAGAGATGCTCTAAGTGTTTTAAGTGCTAATGCATTGGCCTTTCTATGCTTGCTACTATTTGGGAAGGATTCTATAGTAGAGGCTTGATAAACTAGATGTCCTAGTGCTTTTAAATGCCTACTCATCTTGGCCTTCCAATCATCAAGTTTAAAAAAGTCAAACATAGGAGGGCTATCCATGAGTGCAAATAAAATGTGTGCAAATAAAAATGCAAATGAAGATTAGCAAACCAAGATCTCACTCCTAAGTGGTTAAACCTAAATATCAGGAGCGTAGGCTCTGATACCATTGAAATCACCTAGAGAGGGGGGGTGAATAGGTGATAATGCTAATCTATGAACTAAATGCGCAATTTAAAAACTAATTGCAAATTGCACTCAAGTGCAACCAACAAGCGATGCACACAACCAAGCAAGTATATGATATAGCAATATGCACAAAGTAAATAGAGAGAGAGTAAGAGTAAGAGTCAATGGAACAAGCGCAAACAACAAGATATGTTTCGAGGTTCGAGCACCCAGCTCTACATCCCCGCCTTCACACAGAAGGATTTTAAGTCCACTAGCTTGTCCACCAAGGACACCCACAAAGGGAACCTCCAATGAGGATTTGGGGCCATCACAATTACAAGGAGTACCCAACTCCTCTCCTTATAAACACAACCTCCTCCTTGAGGCACAACTCCAAGCCAACAAACAATCACCTCACAACTTGAGGGATTAGCACAAAGCTTACACAAGGATCACCTCACAACTTGAGGGATACAACCCAAGAGCACAAAGCCAAGCAAAGATTGGGTTTACAACTTGGTGGTCCAAAAGGCAACCACAAACAATCTCTTTCTCCCACACAAAGATCCTATAGAATAAGAAAGTAGATGTAGCTCAAGTGTGCAGAAAACCAATGGAATGGAAATCAAAATCACAAAGAAAATCCTTGGAAAAAACTGAAATCAAGATATAGAGGATGAATCAAAACTCTTTTCCCAAAAACTCTTTTCTTTGATTTTCCAAACCCTAGCAAAAACACCAAATAGATTGTTCAATTTAAGTCCAAAAACTTCTTTTGATTGCTGTGAAAACACCAGAGATTAAGAAAAAATTCGCACAAAAAAATCTTAGAGAAAACTGGCCATTAATGGGGTATTTATAGACCCCAGAAAAATATAGCCGTTGGCAGCAGAATCTGCCAGAAATGGCCTACCGGTCGACTGGCCAACGATCACATTTTGACCGTTGCCAGCTACCGGTCGACCGCCCGGTCGACCGAAAAGAACAGAGAGCACTGCTCTCAGTTCTGGTCGACCGCCCGGTCGACCGGCCCATGGGGCAGCCAGCGTGAACGTATCCGTGCACGTCGGTCGACTGCTACGGTCGACCGGCTACTTGGTGCAGTCGACCGTCCGGTCGACCGACCTAGCCTGGCAGTGGCTATTCTGTTTTGAAAAACATGTTATTTATTATCCAATAAATTTCCATAAAATCTCCAAAAATCTACAAAAATAGTTTTCTCATTTTACATTGATATATAAACATGTGATAAAGATTACAACACAAGAATCAAACATTTTGAACTATTTTTGTGTTATGGAAAAATTACCGAAAACCAAACCCTGTATTTTTTCAAACTTAGACTTTTCAAATACACTTTGTCCAAACCTCATCCAAATACAAAAACATGATATTAAATAACATTTAGGCATGATGTATATGGATATAATCCAATATACATGAAACATATATATATCATAGTTTTTGTCTATAATACCAAAAATAAGTTTTGTTAACACAAAACCTAAACCACATGAATAGGTATATCAAAGTAAGTTTGTCTAAATAGTTGAAGCATGCATGTATATAGAATAAATCTAATATACACTAAACCATGTAAACTTGTTTTGATATAATATCTATTCATAAAAACCAAGATCGGTTAAACCATAAATCCAAAACCAATATTCAAAATATGAAACGTGTGTGTGTTGTGAACTTGAGCATATCATACTATTCTAATCTTTACAATTTGGATCTAAACACAAAACTAAATTATAGTACCGATGTCTTCTTGTAGAGCGCAATCTCCAAGCCGACTCAATCCAAAGACTTGATTCACCGAGCTTGACTCCAATGAGTGCTAGATATCATCTTAACGTTCGGGCTCTTGAATCATCATGTGAAAGCTTGTAAACCATCTTGTTGAAGCTAATCACCTACTAATATCTTGATTAATGATCTGAAACTAAAATCACAAGATAATTAGTACACATAACTACATGAGTTAATCATCATCAAAACTAGAGTGGAAGGCCTTTGGGCCAACAATAATTTCATGAATTACATATAGAATGTATGTATGATGCAATATAAGTATTTTTATCAACAATGCTTAAGTTTTTAGGAATTCATATGAACTTATTCTTAATTCTTTTTGAAATAATATCAGTATTTCTTTTCACAAAAGAATTATATGGATTATGATTCTTTTTACAAACATGTATAGATTTTTCACTTTGATTTAAGAATCCAAGAGCACAACGATTATGTGAAATCTTTTGATATGATAACAAATCATTTAACTTTTCTTTTTCTTGATTAAATTTAGTCACATTTTTCAAAATCTCTTCATATTTCATCTTGAAACTTGATATGTCTTTATTTAAAACAGTAATTCTTTCATTTAAAGATAAAGTTTCCATCTTAAGCACAACATTTTCTTTTATAAAATTCTCACTATCCTTTGTCAATGATGATATCACTTTTTTAAATCATCTTTTTGAGAATTTATAGAAGAAATTTGAGAAACATAACATGAATTTTCTATGAAAAGTTTTTCATTTTCGTTTGACAAAACTTTATTCTTTATCTTTTCATTCTTAAGATCATTGTATAATTCACGAAATGCATCTAAGAGTTCAGTATATTATACCTCATTTTCTTCTTGAGCCATGAAATAAATGTTGGCATGTTCAGTGGCTTCTTCTTCATCAGATGAAGAGGAATCACTATTTTCCCATGATGCTTAATAGTCTTTCTTCTTTTTGAAGTTTTTTCTCTTGAATTTACCTTTGTTTTTGAGCAATTGGCAATCTTCTTGATATGACCTGATTTATTACAATTAAAATATTTAAACTTACCTTCCTTCAAGAATTTTTTGAACTTTCTTGAAAGCATAGCCATCTCCTCTTCATCGTCATCTGAATTGTCCGTATCTGAGGATGCATGGAAGGCAAGTTCTTTCTTCTTTAAGAAAGGTTGTTCATCCTTCTTTCTATCTTCTAGTTGTACTTCATATGCCATTAAATTACCAATGAGGTTTTCTAATGACATAGTGGAGAGATCATATGCTTCTTTGATTGCAGCTGTCTTCTTCTCCCAATTTGATGTGAGTGCAGGAAGGATCTTGCGAACTTTTTCGATTTGGGTGTATTCCTTTCCAAGGGATGCTAAGAAATTTGTTATGTCGGTGAACCTTGTAACAATTTCTAAGATGGTTTCATTCTCGTTCATTTTGAATAGTTCAAACATGTGGACAAGAATAGAAATTTTAGATTCTTTAACCTTATTGTGCCTTCATGTGTTACCTGTAGAGTGTGCCATATTTGATTTGCAGATGTGGCTATTGACACACGATTGAATTCTTCTTTGATTAAGGCACAAAATAATGCATTCATCGCTTTGGGATTAAGGTTCGCACTCTTCTTTTGATCATCACTCTAAGCGCTGTAATTGGTAGTCAGTTTAGTGTACGCTGCTTCTATTATGTTCCATGGTTCGTAGTTGAGTAACTGCAAGTAAATCTTCATTTTACACTTTCAGTAGTTGTAGTTTGATCCATCAAATAGTGGTGGACGTTGTGTAGAATGTCCTTCTCTGAATTGCGATGAAGGAAACTCAGTTACCATCCTTGTATGTTGTTGACTGGGTATGCAGGGCTCTGATAGAGTATGCCGGGCCGGACTTTGATACCAATTGTTAGTCCCGAAATGATACCAATAGTAGGATCTAAACTATGTCAACACAAATACTCAAACAAAGGATGATTAGCGTTAAAATATAAACTTGCATAAAAGGAAATAAATCTCAGAAAAAAAAGCAAATGCAAACACAAGAGATTTATCCTGGTTCGGTCCTCTTGACCTACAACCAGTCCCCAAGCCACCCTCTTGAGATTTTCCTTTAACCTTTGACTTTGTACACCCAAAATCAACAATTTGTATACCACTTGACAAATCTCTTTTACCAAATGTATAGAACTCTTCTTTCAAACCAAGAAGACACAACACCTTGTACAACCTCTCTTCAACCCGAAGACGCTCTTGTACAATCTTTCTCTTTGAGTGATTACAAGCAATCCTATAAGCCTTGAATCTGTATGTGATCGTGAACAAGGACTCTTATAGGTGGACTCTCAGAAATCTTCACTAAAGGATTAGAATTTGAGTGAAAATTTTAAAGTGGAAACAGTTTTCTGAAAAACAAATTTTTGAACAGAGTTTGATATGAATTGGTGTTTTTAGCCTAGGACAACATCCCTATTTATAACTGAAATCTATGGTCAGTTAGGGTAGTTATCGGGACAAATTTGAATATTGAAACGTTGGATAAAAAACCAGAAATCAAAAACTGTCTAACAGTCAGAAACTGCCATTAGTCGACTTGGGGTTGGGGGTTAGTCGACTAAGGTATTTGATTGCTAAAATGAAAGAACAATCAAAGAGTTAAGAATTTACCGTGTAGCTTGTGGTAACGGGTCGTGTCCACAAGGAGGAATGCGATGGAAGCTTTTCGGTGATTCGTTTAAAGACAAAAAATTGTGTTCGTTTTTTAGTTGAAAAAGAGAATGGAAAGAAGGAGATGATTAAAGAGAAATTGCAACTTTTAAAAGGCTTTGGAGAGGGTGATTCAAAAAGCTCGAAAATCGTTTTGTTAATTATAATAAGGAAGGAAATCTGGGCTCACTATCTCACTACTCAATAGTTTAGTCTTCTATTAAAATCTAAGTGCCTCAAGTTGATCATAGGCAAACCTAAAGTTGATTTTTAGAAAGTTTGAAGTAAAGCACATAAGATGGTTGGAAGAGTTCACTCTTTTCTTTGAAGAATCGTTTTAGAATAGAATGTTAAATCATCAAGCGCGAAGAAGCAAGAATGAAGTAAAAATAGTTCGAGAAACATTAATGAAAGAAATAAGAGTTTAACAATCCTTACCCATCCTCATGTGCCTTCAAGAACACTTTCAAGAAGAAAGGCTTTAAGGAAGGCATGCAAAAGATTCATTGGGACTTTTTCCTTTAAAAACCAGAAGAGAAGAAGAACTAGAGAGAGTTGCAATAGTGAGCCCAGAAAAGCGTTTTAGTTACTCATGGAAATAAAGAAGAAAGTAAATAATTAATGCAAAACATACCGTAATACGAGTGGAAGAAAAAGCAGCTCGATTCTTGTATTGATGTCACTTCAATCTTCAAGTACAAGCACTCACTTTCTCTCTCTCTCACAAGTATTGATACTGGACTACAAATTGAAAAACAAGATTACAACTTTTGCACTATCTAACAAGAGCCTAAATCCCTAAAAAATAAACACAAATTCTAATCCTAGTCTTCCTCCTTTTTCCTCTGTTGAAACAAGCATTTATAGGGAAAAACCAGAGGGGGGAGATCCCAGAAGATTGGGGGAGCAAACGCTCCCCCAACAGAGTCTAACAAGCTGCGAAAACGTGACTTGGGCCGCGTTTTCGCGGCCCTGGTGTGGCCAGGTGGCCACACGCAGTTGGCTGGCTCCCCTGGTTTGGTGTATTTCCCGCATCTTCTTCTGGTTTTCTTATTTTTGCTCCAAAAGTTAACGAAACAGCCTTTGATTATTTGGCTTCAATCGCTTGATTCAGGGAGGATTCTTCTCAACCTCTTGATATGCCAAGATTTTACCCTGATTCCTTGATTTCGAATTTATTCTGAATGAAATCAGAATTTGGTGGGCTTTTGGGCTTGTTTCTCTTTTCTTTCTTTTAGCACTTGGGCCTACATTTAACAAAGAAAAAGAAGACTTATTAATAGGATTTATTAGCTAAAAAGTATGGTAAGGTGACAATGTATATGCAACATATGTGACTAATCAGTATTGATTTTTTCCTGGACTAGTCGACTTATAAAGGAGGCAAGTCGACTATAAAAGGTCTGATACAAAAGACATGTTTTTGGAAACTGAAATTAATCGACCAGCAGCTAATATTAGTCGACTACAACTGAACTTAGTCGACTAGGAAAAGTATAAGTCGACTATATTTTGTATGCAGAACAGAAACAGAGAGTTGGTATCTTTTCAGGACAAAGGTTAGTCGACTACATAAAATAACAAGTCGTCTATAGGATGTATAAGTCGACTAATAAGGCTTATGATGTGTGTGTGTATGTTCAAGGCTTTTAACATTCTAATAAATATTATAATACATATATATAGCCATTATTCTTGGGAAGTCTTGAGCATGTAAACCTCTTGAATAAGCTTGTGAGATCGAGCTCAAATGAAATGGCTTCACAAATGTATCATCAGAATCAAGTTCCAAAAAAGTTAGAACCCTCCCCTACACCTATCTCATGCATTGTCCTCAATGTATGAATGAATGCAAAGCATGATATTAACATAAGAATGTGAAGGAAGATAGCACCAGATGACGATGAGTGGATATCATCCATTATTACTTAGTTGAGAAGAGAAACAAAAGAAAACATAAAAACTATAGTATAGCAATGGATGCCTAGTAGGTATATAGATCAACCCTGATAAACAAGATCTTCCGAAAAGATTTTCTCCACTTCTGGGCTCAGATATTCATGGTATGGTTTAAATGAGGACCATTCGCTTGAAAAGTTATACCATCCGTGACATTATGGACCTCTACTATACCATGTGGGTGCACCTTATGAACAATGTAGGCACCGATCCAACGGGATTCTAATTTTTCTGAAAAGAGATGTAATCGCAAATTGTAAAGTAGGACTTTCTGTCCTGGCTGGAAATCTTTTCAAATTATGACCCTATCATGCATCGTTTTCATATGATCCTTGTATTGTTTTGAACAATCATATGTATCATTCCTAATATTTTCTAGCTCATCGAGTTGAAATTTCCTAGACTCTTCTGCCTTGTCCAGATCAAAATTTAGGTGTTTGATTATCTAATATGCTTTGTGTTCTAGCTCAACAGGAATATGGCAAACTTTGCCATAGACTACCCGATATGGAGACATTCTAATAGGAGTCTTGAATGCAATTTTGTATGCCCACAAGGCATCAGTCAATCGAAAAGACCAATCTTTTCTAGTGGTGTTCATAGTTTTCTCTAGAATGGTCTTAATGGCTCAGTTGGAAATTTCTACTTGGCCGCTAGTCTGTGGGTGGTAAGGGGTGAATATTCTATGATTGATATAATATTTTCTCTTTAAGGCGTCAAATATATGATTGCAAAAAATATTTTCCACCATCGCTGATGATTGCCCGAGGAAAGCCAAAGCGAGAAAATACATTCTTTTTTTAGAAGTTTACCACAACTTTTTGTTATCATTGGTTCTACATGCTACAACTTTTATCCATTTAGAGACGTAGTCAACTGCCATAAGGATATATTGGTATCCAAAAGACATAGTGTAACCCCCTGCTCCCTGATGTACGTAACACAGTATCAGTACGCGATATGACGTATCATATTGATTTGACCTTTCTGGAAGTCTGATTTAGTTGATTTCAGTTTCAAATATCATTTTCTAATATTTTCGCTATTTTCAGAATTTTCTGGAATTTTTCTGGATTATTTGGAAAATCTCCGTAGTCGGTGTCGACCGATACCGATAATCAGCTTTATGATTTTTTTTCACAAACGGAGTAGAATTTTAAGAATCCTCTTTCACCTTGTGTCTTAGAATCATATGATCTACGTTAGTCTATTTTTGGGGATTTTTTCTGAATTTATCGAATATCCGGTCAAATCAGTGTCGCCCAATACCGGCGAAACCTTTTAGGTTTTCTAATTTGCAAACCAGACTGAATTTCTTCAAACCGTTTTCACATTATGTCTCAGGATAATATTATCTATTTTTTATAATTTTTGGGCACCGTTCGGAGCTAATTAATTTTTGACCCATTAAAATAATATTTATTAATCAAATCCTATTTAATTTCTTCCTTCCTTCCTTCTCTTTCTTTTTCTACAACCTTCTTCCTCCACCGCCTTAAACCACCGACTTATTCCCATCGCCCTCTCTCTCACTTTCCCCTTTAAATCTCTCCCTTTCTTTCTTTCATTCTCACTTTAACTCTCTCCTTCTCTCTAATTACCTCTAATTAGTTCTAATTAACATTCACTCTCTCTCTCTCTCACTGTAATTCTTTCCCTCTCACAGTTCCAGATCAACGTGGGGTCTGACCCACGCCGGCGGCCATGTGGCCGGTGGCCGGCGTGCCACCGCGCCCCCAAGCCGGCCTCCACCCCTTCTTCTTCTTCTTCTCCTTTTTCTTCTCTTTTTCTTTTTCTTTTTCTTTTCCTGTCTTCTTCTCCTTCTTTTTCTTCTTCTTTTCTTTTCTTCTCCTTATTTCTCCTTCTTCCCGAAGACTCCTCCACCGCCTAAACCCATCCACCGCCATCTCTCTCTCCTTCTTTTTAAAACCCCCTTCTCACTCTCTCTCTCTCATCTTTCTCTCTCTCTAAAACTCTCTCTTAAAACCTTCTCTCTCTCTTTCCCCAATCTCTCTCCCTCTCTCTGTGCAGACCCAAAAGAGGGAGGCCCGACCCGTTGCCAGCGGCCAGGCCAGGCCGCCGGCCGCCGCCGACCGCCGCCGGCGGCCGCGATCCCCCAGCCCGCGCCACCCTCTTCTTCTTCTTCTTCTTCTCCTTCTTTTTCTTTTCTTTTTCTTCTCCTGTTAACTCTCTCTCCCTCTCTCTCTTTCTCTTTCTCTCTCTAACCGTCGCCGGCGATCTCTGACCATTGCCGGCGACCACAGCCGCCGCCGCCGGCCAGCAGGGCTGGCCGGCCTGCTCGCGCGGCAGCAGCAGCAAGAGCTGCTGCTGCTGCTCTGTTATAAGTTATTGGGTTCGGATGGAACCCGAACCCAATAACCCTATTGGGTGGTGGGTGGTTTGAAACCCGTTACCCATAACCCATCACTTGAAGTACGGGTTTGGGTAGTGGATCCCAACCCGACCCATTAACAGCTCAAACCCCGCATCCGAAACCCAATAAAGGTAATCTTACAAAAACCCCCTTCTACATTTCAGTAATTGCATTTGAATTATTTTTATTTACATATTTAACCCATTTTTATTACTTTTAGTATTCGGGCGATATCTGGAGTACCCGGACTCCGATTTGGACGATTCTGGATCCGTTGCGATCGTGGAAAAGAGAGCTACCTTCCCACAGCTAGTTTATGAGTGTTTTTCTTTTAAAATGTAGTTCACTGGACCTGGTATTACATGATACACGGATCACTGTTATTACATGTACTAGTGATACACAGAGATGTTACACAGATTATTGCTACACATCTATGTTCCACGGTACACAGATAAATACCTCATGTCATATTATTGTTATCATCGTTACATGGATGCTCGATACACAGTTATCTCATGTTCACACAGCACTGTTACATATGCTCACCGCACGAGTATACATGCATGTATTGTTTCTATCTTCTTGTCATATGAATCACCGTACGTATTACTGGTTGTATTGTTCCATGTTATCCTTGTATTCTTATTATATGAATATTTTTCGTTACAGATATTGATATTCTCGTTACTGGACATGAGTGCTGTTGATATGCGATGTGTGGAACTAAGTGCCATGTGGATTCAAGCCACGGGGGCCACCTCTAGAATCCCACATCTATTGTTTCCCGTTTCTCGTTATCTTATTTTATGCTATCAACAGAGCTCAGGTCATGTCATCATGTTACATGTATCATGCACTGTATTTGTTCTTGTTACACTGTGGACTTTAAATATCAGATCATAAATATAACTTGGGGATGGGGGAGACTTGACGGTTGATTAGATCTTATCGGGTGAATGTACTGTATCCATATTGTTAGTCCCACTGCAGGGGACGGTAGTGCTGCCTACTAATAGCTCCATGAGCTCCCATTACTTGATTCGTGCTCCCCTCTTAGCGGAGGGCCCTGGTCTCAGAAGCCAGGGGTCTGTTTAAGGCCGTGATCCCGGGTATGCACGGGATACACCTACCCGATAAGAGCTCCTCGACCATTTGGTTTCCAATTAACATAATAAAACAGTATACATAATAGTGACATTGGGAACACTTGTTATTTGGTCACTCTCTAGTTTGGATAATGGTACCCGTAGGCCATGTCCGGATGGGTTCGACTGGAGTGCAGGCTCCAGTATGAACTGCCAGTGGTATGAGACACTAGAAGAGATTGATTAAAATATCAGATAGTACTGATTGCTACTATTGTCTAAATATCATGACTTGCCTGATACATGTATCCTTATTGTAGTTGTACTTGTTCCTGTTCTTGATCATTTATCCGCTATCATGTTACCTGTATTATTTGTTACTCTACCTGGTACATATTACACTTTCTGTGGTGGCATACTACTCATGTATATGTATATTCTGCATTGCATATATTCTGTTTTCTGTATACCTTGCAGACATCACTACTGTCTATGCACCACACCATATGATGGTTATATTGCATATGCCCATCTGCATGTTCACTGCTATCATGTCACCACTAACATGTTCATTTCTATCACGTCACCACTAGACAACATATTTATTATATCAAACTGGATACTACTATTATAGACATGACTTGATGATAATATGCTAGGTAGTGATGGTATTAAAAGATGACAGGTTTATATATTTCTTCTGCTTATTATATGCTTATTATATGGTATCACTATTACAATATCATGTATTCTATATTATTATCGTGCTTGTATTACTATTATATATATTACTGCCTCCTTCATTTTACCACTCACTAGGTCACTTTCTGACGACCCTGGGTTTGCGTGCCCAGGTTGAAGATCCGAGTTATCGTTTGGTCAGCTAGTTCATTGGATTCACATAGGAGACTTTACCATCGAGACCCTTCATGGGTATCTTTATGCTTTGCTCCTGTTATCTTATTGATCCCTATTTTTATATCTGTTATGATCACTAACCCCTTTCTGCAGGTATTCTTGTACTTATTTCCTACTGGATCCCTTGTGTATATGAAAGCTGTGTCCTATACTGAGGCTTAACGTACGCGTGAGGGTGTTTCCACCTCGCATATGTATGTTGCCATAATGTTTACGTACCTGCGGGATCGGGGCGTTACACATAGGGAAGGGACCCATGAAGTCGATGCCCCAAACATCAAAGATTTCAACAAATAAGATCGGGTTTAATGGCATTTTATTCTGTCGTGCTATTTTTCCTAATCGCTTACAATGAACACATGTTTGACAATAGACATGTGCATCATGAAACAAAGTGGTCTAGTAAAAGCCACACTGCAAAATTTTTACAGTAGTTTTCTTCCTACTAAAATGACCACCACAGACTTGGTCATCATAGAATAAAAGGTGTTCCTGAACTCAGAGTCAGGAATGCAACATCGAATGATCTGATCGGGATAGTATTTAAACAAATATGGTTTATCTCAGAAGAACCATTTGTCTCTAGTTAAGAAATGCAATTGTTCATACTTAGTCCAAGATTAGACATCTGTTTTGTGACAAGCTAGTTCATAATGTCAGCATACCACGAAACAGTCAAAGAGAAAATGAACATTAAATGCTCATCAGGAAATATCTCAAGGACAGGTAGTTAGACAGACGAAAATTCAACCACTAATCTAGACAAGTGGTCCGCAACAGCATTCTTAGCCCCCTTTTTATCATGGATTTTTAAGTTGAATTCCTGTAGGAGTTGGATCCATCGGGTTAAACTGGCTTTAGTATCCTTTTCATGAGAAGGTACCTTAAAGCCGCATGATCGGTGTATACAAGGACCTTAGAACCTCTCAGGTAGGGATGAAATTTGTCAAGGGCGAAAACGACCGCCAATAACTCTTTTTTAGTTATGGAATAGTTCAGTTGGGCATCGTTAAGAGTCTTGCTGGCATAGCAGATGACATGAGGAAGTCTATCTACTCGCTGGCCTAGGATAACTCCTATCGTATAGTCAGAAGCGTCGCACATCACATCAAATGGAAGATTCCAGTCAGGTGGTCAGATGATGGGTGTTGAGATTAACTTGGTCTTGAGCCTTTCAAAGGATGCCAAATAGGAAGGGGTGAACTCAAAAGGAACATTCTTTTTAGGTGACAAAGAGGTTTGAAATTTTTTGAAAAGTTTTTGATAAAGCGCAAGTAGAACCCAGCATGGCCTAAAAAGGATCGCATCTCCCGAATAGTTTTCGAAGGTGATAATTTTGAGATTAGTTCTACCTTAGCTTTGTCAATCTCTATGCCCTTTTTAGAAACAATGTGTCCTAAGACAATCTCAGAGTTCACCATGAAATGATATTTTTTTCACTTAAGTACTAGGTTCTTTTTCTTACATCTTACCAATACCAATGATAGATGATATAAACCCTAATTAAAATCAGACCCAAAGACAGAGAAGTCATCCATGAGTACCTCTAAGAATCGTCGACCATGTCAGAAAAGATGCTTAACGTACAACGCTGAAATGTAGCAAGTGCATTGCATAGCCCATAGGGCATGCGACGGCAGGCAAATGTCCCAAAAGGATAAGTGAATGTCGTTTTCTCTTGGTTCTTACGAGTAATGGGGATTTGGTTATATCCAGAATAATAATCGAGGAAGGAATAGTAAGCGTGACCAGCAAGACCTTCTAACATTTGGTCGATGAAGGGCAGAGAAAAATAATCTTTCCTAGTCATGGTGTTGAGTTTCCTATAGTCTATGCACACTCGCTAATCAGTTTGAACACGAGTTGGAACCAACTCATTATTGTCATTGGCAATAACTGTGACTCCAGACTTTTTGAGTATAACTTACACTGGACTACCCACTGACTATTAGAGATAGAGTAAATGATACTCCACATCTAACAGTTTCATGACCTCCGCTCTCACTACCTCTTTCAGAACAGGGTTCAACCAGCTCTGTGGTTCTCTCGAGATTTTAGCATTCTCTTCGAGATGAATTTGGTGCATTACCACAGAAGGACTAATTCCCTTGATGTCTGTTATAGTCTAGCCTAAAGTTTCTTTATGTTCATTGATCACATCTAGTAATTTTCCTTCTTGGTCCTTATTTATATGAGAAGAAATGATCACAAGTAAGGCTTCATAGTCACCTAAAAAGGCATACTTTAACGTGTCGGGTAAAGGTTTGAGCTCCAACATGGAAAGCTTCATGATTGATGAAATAGGAACAAATATTGATACAGGTAAGGGTTCTACCTGGGGTTTCCATTGATTAGTGTACATGATAAGAATAGAGTCCACCAATGCATTAATCTCTTTTGAAGACTCATCAATGTCAAAGTTCTGTCCAAAATGGGCCACGCTTTTTCTCCAAGGGGTCTTCATAACAAGACTCCTTAAAGGTGTGACTGACCGAAATATTAATCATGTTGACCTCCTCATGATCACCCATTTTTTGATGGCTGAAAATTAGTGTGAAAAATATTCAGCTCAATTGTCATATTCACAAATGATAAGGTTATGACTCTATTAATATGTCTAATGACAGCATCAATGGTAGCAACGAACGGTTTCTCCAAAATTATAGGAGAGTGATTATAGGGATTCGTTACTGGTTCAGTGTCTAGGGCAACAAAGTCCATAGGGAAATAAAATTCATCGACCTTCAAGATAACATCCTCAACAATTTTCTTGTGGACCTTAACAGACCTATATGCTAAAAGTAATGTAAGGTTAGTAGGTTGTAACTCCCCGAAACATAATTGTTTGTATACAGAATAGGGTAAAAGGTTTATAATTGCTCCTAAATCTAGAAAACATTGGTCCATAACCTGATCTTCTGTCCTAACTATGATTGTAAGACTCCCAGTATCCTTATATTTTAGTGCAATGGTTTGCTAGATGTAACACCCCGCTCTCAGAATACGTACTTAGTTGCGTATTCATATTTTTCGATCATATTTTTTCAATTTGATTCCTGTATTTGTTTCGTATTATGAATTATTTATATGATTGTTTTGCCGTGGATCTAGATTCGTGGACTCAGTGTCAGCTCTAGTCTGAACCGGGAACCCAATCTTGGAGTATTGCTTGATTTGATCTTCTTACTATTCTGATTTGACCGATTTTAGTTTCAAATATCATTTTCTAATATTTTAGATTTTTTATGATTTTCTAAAAATTTTCTGAATTAAATTGAAAATCTTCAAAACCGGGTTCGACCAATGCTGCTACTCGATTCATGAATTTTTAATTTACAAACGAAGTTGAAATTCTAAAACGGCTTTCTCATAACTTCTTAAAATTACATTTTCTATCTAAATACTTTTCTGAGATTTTTCTGAATTTATCGAAATTCCACTGGATTTGGTGTCGGCCAGTATCGCTGGTTGATTCTAGGAATTTTAATTTACAATTGGAATCAATTTCTAGATTTTGCTTTTATATTACTTCTTAGAATTATATTCCTCCTTTCATGCATTTTCTGAGATTTTTCAGATTTTATCAAAATCCGGCCCCCGGTGTAGACCGGTATCGACGGTTGACTTCAGAATTTTTATTTTGAAAACGAGATTAAATTTATGAAAACTAATTTCATCAGACATCTTAAAATAATATTTATTATTTTTGAGAATTTTTGAAAAGCTTTTCGAGTTACTTCATTTTTCAGACTTTTTCGGAGTTTTCGGTGTTTTTCCCAGATACCGGAATCTTATCATGATATTTTATTTTCCTTTTTCACATGTTCTCTCTCCCTCCTTAGACTTGAGTCTTACCAAATCTGGATTCAATTTTTAATGCAGATATTCATTTCCGTTCTGCATTTAATGCCTTTCAAGTTAGCTCTGACCAAGTCATTACGACTTTTCTCTTTTCTGTTAAACGCAGTCTCGCGTTTTCCTCCTGGATGCAGATCTTGTCTCCGCATCTAGCTTTATTTTTCCTAGATGCGGATTTGCTTTAATGGAGACGCAAGTCTCATTGGATGAAGGGCATGACAATGGCAATCTTGCAATAATTCCCTTTTCCTTTATATAAGTGCTCCATCTTCTCTCTCTCTCTCTTTCATTTTATTCCCTTCCTCCTCCTTCAAAAACTGAAAACGGCAGCCAACAACAGCCCAAAAAAATAGCCACCGTGCCTCCCTTCTTGGCCGGCCATCACCACCCACTTCTCCACTAACTCCTCCACCATTCTCTCCTTCATTTCCTCCTCCATTCCAACAACAATAACAACAACTTCTCCACCTTCTTCTTCCTCTATTTTCACCAAGAAACCCATCTTCTCTACCATCTCCACCACCACCTTCACCACTTTGGCCACTAACAACCACTTCATCTTCCTCCCCCCGGAATACTCTTTCCAATGAGCTATAGCTTCGTTCTCCGAAGCCTCATTTCCAAAACTCCATTTTCACCATTTCAACTACACTTGCACCCTCTAGATTGCTTGGGCTTAGAGCTTTGGCCACCAACTCCGGCCAACTCCGGTCGCCGCTGGTGACCGCCGGCCAAGCCATGGCCGGCCTTCCTCCCCCTTTCCTTCCTTCTTTCTTTCCTTCCTTCCTTCTTTCTTTCTTTTCTTTTTTCCTTTCCTTTCCTTTTTCTTCCTTCTCTGTTTTCCTTCCAAACCTTGTGTCTCCCCTTTTTTATTCTCAAAACCTGCGTCCCCCTCTCACTCTTTCCCTGCGTCTCTCTCACTTCTCCCTGTCTCCCTCTTTCTCTTATATTTAATTGCTAGACACGGCTCACCCCCCGCGTTCAAGCGATTCCTTAACGCGACCTTCGCATTCTTGTATCAACGCGACGCAGAGTTCATGCTCGCGTCTGCGTTCTTCTCATGTTATGATTTAAACGCGGGTCTCGAACCCTGCGTTTGTGGAATTCTACGCGATGCGACTTCCGCTTCTGCGACTCCTGCGTCTTTATTCTCTCTCCTTCTTTTATTGGAACGCGTTTACGCATTGGTTCCTGGATTTCAGAGATCGGGAATTTCACTGTGTTTTTGAAGACTTAGGCGAGTGTTCTCGCTTTCCTTTTGGCTTCCCCTTTCATCAGGTTGACTTGTATTATTCACGATTTGTACTATTTGGAACTAACACTTTCTACAGGTACCCTTGCCTTTGGGCTAAACCTCTGGGTACAACTTTTGAGGTTTAAAGTCCACTGGACTTTCTCTATGCTATGCCTGGTAGGCAGACCTAGCGTCAACACTTTACCGCTTGCTCCGTCCGAGCGTCGTTACCCCGTGAGCTTGGCTTCGCCGTGAGCGTAATATGGCGTTTATATGCTTGCTGCGACACGTGTGTCTAGCTACGCTGTGAGCGGTAACCTTACCGAGCGTGATAGCATTGAGTATTGTACATTAGCTTCGCTCCAGCACTGCTTAGCCCCGCTTGGATATTGCTTGCTTGTTGAATTACTTGCCTGCCAGTTTATCAATTCTTCTGTTATGGTTGTGAAGAGTTTGAAATCTAGCTTATACTGTTTTTCCTGAAAATGCATGGTTTTTCGGTATTCGTACCAGTCTTGTATATTGTACTATTTTCCTGTATCACCTGGCATACATTCACTTGATGTGCTAACATATCCCTTGTCACCTGCCTGATATCACCTCATGTCATGTTGCCACCTGACACCCGACATGCTACTACTTGACACTTGCTCCTTATTATAACATGACTTATCACCCGCCTCCTGACATATTAATACTAGACCTGTGATTATCACATTTACGGGAATATTATACTTGTTATCCTGTATTACATACAGCGACTTGAATCTTGTACTTGTTATCCTGTATTATATATACAGTGACCTGAATCTATAGTACTCATATACTCCTAAATTCCTGATCTTGTCTTGCACCTGCTATTTCTGTAAATTGATAATTACATAATAAATCATAAAAAGGATAACTTACATTGGGTCGGGGAAAACTTATAGCTATTATATAAGTTCGTGTTTCAGTGGTACTAGTTATGTTGTGCAACTAAAACTTTCGGTCTGACCTGTGGCCTCCAGGAGACCGAGGGAGCGCTGGCTCCCTCCTTTCTGGTACTATCTTGATGAAGGGTATCCTATAAGACCCTCCTGATCGCCTTGCGGTAGGTTCCATCCACAAGCAACAAACAATCCTGGGCCATGGTCCCGGGTATGTACGGGACCCACTGTAAATATTGTTCGTTAATACCCCCGTTGGTTTCCACTAACAACCTTGCCTTACTCAGATGTGGATATATGTGCGCTGGGACGCTAGTTCACATATCTTGACATCGGGTAAGACGAGTAATAATAATAATAATAAAAGATTCCAGCTATAGACCCGTAGTATGCTTTCCCATGTTTGCTAGTATCGGGTTTTACCTTGGATTCCCGGTTTTATGATTATTATATACATACCTGCTACATCCTGCTTCACCACTCGTGTTCTATTCCATCAGTCTCCTGCTCTTATCTTATCATACCATGAGTACTCCCTGCTTAATATCAATTGCTGTATATCTACTTGCTCCTGCATGCTTGTGCTCATGACACGATTTTCAATGCATGTTTCATATTCGGATTTATCGATACACGCGTGCTTATCTACGCTTGCCATCTGGCTTTCCCATCACCACTCGCCGGGGAGTTCTGTCTGACTCCCCTAGATCTTCATGTCCAGGTATTGGTGCTTGGAGCGTGTGGATTCTCCCAGTTGTTGATCAGAGTGGCGCAGCTGAAGCGTGGATCCCCAGCAGACTGTCCAGAGCCCCATACTTCCAGGCCCCCGTACTTGGCTCTAGAGTTTTCCTGTTATGGCTCGGAGCCTCCTTTTGTAACTGTTCATACTTGTACATCCTTGTATTCTCGCATTTGCGCCATATTGGTGATGTTATATTCATGTAATATTGTGTCACTTCTGTGATAACTTGTAACTGTACTCTTATGTTAGAATGTATATTGCACCACGTGCTTCCATACTCTGATTCTTGCCTGTACTGATGCTTAGCATATATAAGTGAGGGTATTTTCGACCTGCGTATATACGTCGCAGTAACGTCTCCGTACCCGCCGATCGGGGCATTACAGGGTGGTATCAGAGCTTAGGGTCTCACATCTTTAGTACAACCAGTCGGCAAATTAATGATAAAGAATTTGCAACTGAAGTGCATGAGTTGTGGTTATACAATCCAACTACAAGTACAAAGTTATCCATTCTCTCTTGATAATCTTACCTTTAAATTCTGAAGTTCTCCCATCCTTTCATACTTTAGTTTCTCGTTATTCTTGGACCAACTCGGACATGAAAAGATGGGAAAATCATAGCGGTTCTGGTTCTTCGTAGGGTGGCCCTAATGGAGGAAGTGTTGATTTGAGACAATTTTTGCAAAATATAATGAAAAACTTGTTGGCCCAAGGTTACAATCACCCATTTTAGTATGTTTTGATGATTACAAAACATATTCGTTATTTGTACTAATCATGTTTATTGTTTTAGTGTGTTTCAGGGTTCTAACTCAACTAGATGGTTTCTTCCCTAAAGGAAGGTGTTTTGGACTCAAGTCACTCAATTTGGGCTCAAGAATCAAGTTTTGAAGATCACATGATGAAGCCCTCTTGAAGCACTTGTAGTACTTAGAACCAATGTAAGAAATAGTTTGTTAAAGTTTGAGTTTGAAAATTGGCTCTAGGATGCACACACACATCTTTGGTATACAAGTTTTTGTGTTTAGAACTTTGTGTTTCTAAGTTTCATGCTTTAACAAATATACATGACTCTATGTATTACAAAGGTATAATATCATGGTTAAAATCATGTATACTCCTTCTAGCATGCTACTTAGTTTTCTTTACTTCAAAACGTTTTTACAAAATTTTCAGTTCTGTCCTGCTGTCATTTTTCTGTTTCAGGCGAAACCGGCCGACGGGCCCGGTCGACCGGCGACAGTGCTGGACATGCACGCTTGTGCATGTCCGTCGGCCGACCGCCCGGGTCGACCGACTGACTGCAGGTTTGCTCTCGGGTTTTCTGGGTCGACCGGACGGTCGACGCCTTCAGAAAACATGTGTTTCTATTTATAGGACGGTCGACCCGACCGGTCGACCGGAGCCCAACGGCTACTGCCAGGTAGCGGTTGGCCGACCGGACCGGTCGACCGCCAAGCCTGCAAAAGCCCAATGGCTCTTTCCTCTTTTGTGTAATTCTGAAAACTGTTTTCTTAATCTGTTTTTGCAGACTTTTCCTGAGGTTTTGGAGAACTTTTTCAGGTCAAATAAACTTAAAATAAATTGTTTTTAACCCTTTCTTCTCCCTATAAATAGAGGAGTATAGCCTCTTGTCTTTTTGACCAAGAAAAAGCCTTAAGTTTTCAAGTTTTTCAAAAGAGAAGAAAAGTTTTTAAGCTCTCCAATTTGCAATCTTTCTTGAGCTTGTTTTTCAGTTGTATTTGTTAGAAAATATCATTTTACAACTGAAGTTTTTCTCACTACACTTCATAGAGCCAAAATTCCCTTACTCATTCTATAAGAAAGTTGTAAAGAGTGAGAGTTTTGTAAAGAGTTTAGTGATCTTGTGGTGATCACTTTGGTTCCTTGTGTTCTTCTTCAACTTGTGGAGACACCTCTTCGGTAGAGGTCATTGTAATTGGTGGAGCTCGGTGCTCGGGTCTTTGGTAGACCGTTGTAAGCGTCCTCGGTGGATAGTGGAAACCCTTCACGGAGGTGAAGGCAGGGAGTAGAGCGGTGGCTCGAACCTCGAAAAAATATCTTGTGTTTGCGATTGCTTTGTGTCCATTTTGCTTTAAATTTCTCTTGCACTCTATTTCTTTCAATTACTTGCTTGAGATCTAGTTTTTCTTTCCTTGTGTTATTGCTTCTAGTTTGTGATACTTGTGATACATCTTGTGTGCATTTCATCATTGCATATTATTCATTCCTTGTTCGATCAATTCTCATACAACAAGGTTGCATTGCGCACCTCTAACCCATTCAAGGGGAATCCGGAGGAAGGAGTTTAGAACCCTTCACGGGGTATTCGGCTCTTAGTCTAGTTTTG